>FIZR01005050.1:0-36960 GCA_900060175.1 Ferrisia virgata
AAAAAAAAATGAAAAAAAAAAAAAAAAAAAAAAAAAAAAACAGAAGAAGAAAGAAAGAAAAAAAGTGAGTGAGCCACCGTTGAAAAGTATACCAGATGTAAATTTAATAGTATATCTGTCCCATTTCGTTTACGAGTCGTTTCATTTTTAGATACGGCGCGTTATTTTAATCCGCAATGTTTACAAGGTGGTATTTCGCGTTGCAATCGTCGAATCTGTGTATTTGTGTGAGTACATCGGTGTGTCTATTTTTTAAATATACCAGCCAAGTTGCGTTGTACGTTGTCGCATTGACCAAGTAATGGATATGGTACAAAAGATTACGCTGAAACTGCAGTAATAGATAAGGTGATTTTTTTCAGACTTGTCGAGATCTTTTGAGGTCTCGGTGAGTGTGAAATATTGATTTGTAAATTTAGAAGAAAATTGAATTCATTTCGAAATGATTTTTTTATGTTGTAAAAATCATACAAATTTTTATAACTCGTCAAAACGATTTCTCGTAGAAAAATGCAAATTTTCTAATAAATATGGTGAAATATCATTCTGGGGTCTAATGTACTCGGTAAAAAGGTAAATAAAGATGGATAAAAAAGAAAAATTTTTCAGTGGAAAACTTCAGTCTAGCGAACCATTGATGGATGTATTTGATTTTTGTATTTTCTTCAATAACGCAACTAAAAAAAAAAAATCATTTCTGATTTTTCCTCTTTTTTTTAACTGATTTCATGTACTTAAAGTAAGGCCAGTGTTAAAAATGATCTCCAAATAGATGGTAAATGCGATGGTAAAGTATTGAAGTATGCATATTTCTAGTTCCTACTGATGACCTATTTTTTGAAAAATTTCTAATTTTTATACTTCTTAGGTTAGACTAATTCACAATCTGGTCTTTTTTTGAAAATACCCAAAAAAGTTTTTTCGAACACATTTTTGAAACCAGTTATCGTAATATCAGAACTCCATTCTTTCACATGGGATTTTCAATTCGACAAAAAACTCATAATTTTGACCTGTAGTTGACTGGAGAAAGGGGGTGTTCAATAAATATTTGGATAGTGTTTTACCTGATGTTAGTCACACTGGGAACTTGAAAACCGAAGTCCCACTGAGAAGAGTATCCTAATACAGTGTTGTTGTTTTTTTTTTTTAGTAATCACCGTTTCTAAAACCTTACTTACTTTACTTTTTTACTTTTTTCCATTGTTTACCAAATTATTTCCACTTTTTGGCGCCCCCTCCCTCCACCCAATAGTTACCGCAGAGCTTTGTGTTTAGAAAAATTAAAATCATGCTACCGATCTATCGCCCTATCAATAAATTTTAGGCAAAGAACTTCAGCGTATTTTGCAATTTTTATGAGAAGACACCAAAAACTCACTAAGCTATTCATTAGGAATGGTACAAGAAGAAACTGCTGGAATTATCGCGAGTTCCTGGTTCCAGTGGTGACGCGAATTTGCAAAAATTGGAAAATAACTGTAGCTAATTTATGGAATCAAAAAGAGAAGAAATGTTCCAAAATTTTTCTATACCAAGGCCATTATAGTTTTTTTTTTACGATTGCTGTTCAATAACTATTTGTCGGAAATGGGTGTGGAAAAACACGTTGGAATCATTTTAAGCTCGTCTTTCGACTGGTACCAAGGGCAGAAAAAATATATTCTGAATCTTTATTGAATACTAGAGTGTTTTAATTCAGATTTTTTCGAAAGTTGGGAGAGAACTAGTGAAAAAAACTCACGAAGTCGAAGTCAAATGGGCGTGGTAAAAATTTAGTATCTTCAGCTTAAATCTTGCTCTTTCCTCCTCTCCTTTCACCTTTTGTTCAAAATTTCAAAATTTACATGAAATATTCGTAGAAATTTTTTTTTTACTTTTCTGGTATTGCTGTCATTGACTCATTGAAATCTACGTGAGGCTAGAAAAAAAGAAAAGTTTTTTTTTTTTGCTTTTTAAGATGCATAAAATCACTTATAAAAATGGAAAAAATCGTTGAATTTTTTCAAGATAGTGAAGTAAAAATACGAAATTTTATTATTTCTGAGGGAATAAAAATGTTGAATTTTTTTTTTGCTAAACCTCCAAAAAATATCAGAAATAGTATTTTTTTACATTTGTGTACGTGATTTAAACCCCTTGAAAAGCAAGAAAAAAATGCAAACATTTTTTTAGCCCAAGGTAGTTTACTAAAGCGCACTGATATCAAAAAATTCAAAAAAAATTTCGTTTTTGATGCCTTACGTTGATCTTTAAATTTTCAATCCATGGGAGTGAGGGGGGGTGTCGTCAAGAATCAATTTAGAAGGTTCAAATTTTTACCATGCCTATTTGACTTCATTTCAGTACTTTTTTGTAGGAGCCCCTTTAACTTGACAAAAAAATCTGAATTTAAAACGTTCCTAACGGAAAGTATGCTCTCTTGTTAGTGAGAAAAAAAATTCAAATCAAGCAGATATGTTGATGTTCGCTTTTATGAAGGCTATGAAAATCTTTCAACGTAATTTTGAGTGAAAATACAACGATTGTAATTTTAAAATACATATTATGTTCTTTAAAAAAAATTTACACGATGAAAAAAAGATAATGTTATTATCGTCGTTGCATTAAAATTGTTGATGCTGTTCTTGGAATTATTCAACCAAATATTTCTTGAGATTACAACGCAATACCTCGAATTTAGTTGATATTTAATGTGCATTTTTCATCGAATACGTATATTTTTACGAAGAAGGGAAATTTGGAAAAAATATAATAAAAGAGACAAACAATCTGCATTACTTTGTGTGCCAGCAGGTTGGACAAAATTCAGCTGAAATATATTTATTTTGATTTTAATTAAATGAGTTTAGGATTTGAAAAAGAAAACAACTTGTAGGTAGCATTCGAGTGAATGCTAAAGATAGTCCCAGTTCAATGACATAATAAAAACATATAAAATAAATTCCAATTTTATTTTCATTCGCTCGCTGTTTTTTTTTCTAATTTTTCGGATGAAGGAATCTCTCAATGTCTCAGATTACCATTCTTCGTAGAATAGACAAAAAAAGTAAATAAGTTTTTAAAAATCGTCTTCAATCCAAAACTTTTGATAATCATTTGGGAGTAGTCCGAATTCTCTTTGATAAATTGTATAGCTGTAATGAGAGTTTTATGCAGGTTCAGAACGGATATGAGGTTCGGAATCCGTTTCCTTTATTTCTTAAAAATAATAATGATAATGATAATTTTCAGTCGTCAATTTTCTTTTGTGTGGGGGAATTACTGCTGCGAAATACCAACAAAGAAAGGTCATAACATAAACAGTTGGGTGCATTTTTTAAGCTCCAAAAATGACATTTTCCAGAAACTAGGTTTAATCCTCCATATCTCAATCTTTGTTTTATTTAGCGTCAATGTAGGTAGAATGACGATAGATTTGAAAGAATTGAAAAAAAAAAAAATGATTTTCAAAGTATGCAAATGCATTTTACGTGCTGCATTATGCGTCATTTACAAGTATACAAATGGAAAGATACATATCGTACAGAGTTGAATCGAGGTATATACGTTTAAAGATAACCTTGAAACAAAGAACGAATGCGATTTTTTTTCTTTTTTTAAATTGTAGTTGAAATAAAAAAAATTGCTAGTTTTTCAAAGGTTTTATGCGATTAAAAGTGGTATTGCATGTATGACATCCTGTGGCCGGGTGAGGTGTGAAGTGAAAGAGAGAAGGGGGGAAACCGTCCTGTCGTCGTCGTCATCATTGTCATGTGTATTATTAGATTTTGTCATCTGTTTGGATTCTCTCTATTTTGTTGTTGTGGTCGCGTGAAGATACTAGAAACATAGCAGAAAATGAGAGAGAAAAAGAATAGGATAAAAAAATCAACTGTATGTTGACGTAATGAAGTACGGCAACAGCTATAAGCGATTATATGGGATATTGGTATATTCTTCGTTACTTTTTCCTTACAATGTACGTGTTTTTTTTTTGTTTTTTTTTTTTTTTATTTTCGAAATTGAAACCTCTAAAGTACTGTACGAGTATTGAAAAATTGTATCGCGTTACGTGTCATTTACCATCTTTAAGGTAATCTAATAAACGCGTCTAATTCGAACGGCGACAGCCATGATAACGTTACTCCCAGGGGTGATCCCCCCTTCACCTTACGAGTCTTAAGTCGAAATTATGTGTATAATAGAATGGTGAATGAGAAGGTTGTGCCATTAATATAGAAGTTTTGTTCAGACTTGGCGTAGATTGCGGAGAAAAAAATTTACTGCGTGTGAATAATTAGCCTGATTTTCTATGTCATATTGTCATTGAAAACAAGGCTATTACGGTCTATCGACCTATGGCGAATGAAAGGGGGGAGGGAGGTATTACTAAAATTCTTTTTGAGATCCTAGAACACATTACGATCATTTTTGGACATGTTAGATATTTATCTCCCCTCTCCCCCTCTCTCTCGAAACTAGAAATCATCTACTCAGCTTGATACTGACTAAAAATCTAATCAAATATGGGAAATAAGTTTAGATTGGTGGTGGGTTTGATATTCTGGAGTGAGGTGACCTCGGGTAGAAATTCAGTTATACCCAAATTTGGAGAAGTGAGTGCTGTGGGACAAAAATCGCAAAAATTGTTCCTTTTTGAGCCAATCCGCCGCCTGAGTTATTCAGGAGAGGAGTATGAGAAGTTGTGTTTATTTTTGCTTCGGAGTAACCACCATTTTCAGGAAGAATAACCGGAGTTTAACCTACTAAATTTATATACCATATTTCAACTTTTTAGCTCAATTTGGAGGAGAGTTATGCAACGAACAGGCCTTTTTCAAGGTCAAAAAAGGGAGAACCCCTATATCTCTCCTCCTAATTGACTGGGGAGGCTGATTTTTGGGTATGTTATGCAACTTTCAATTCTCTATCGAATGGCCTCTATAAAAAACAATTTTTTCAGTTTTGACCCCGCAACAGCCCCCTTATCCAAATTTGGGCGTAACTGAATTTTGACCCAAGGTCATTCCCACTCTTGTATATCTAATCTGCCGCCAAGCTGAGCGTATTGACTGAATTACATCGATTTTGGTACGTATCGAGAAGAGTAAATGATTTTAGTCTTGGGGAAAAAATAATAAATTAAAAATCTGGCATTGCTAAAAAATGGTCGTAATAATCTTCGAGGACCCCGAAACAAATTTTGTTGGTATTCGCTCCCCCTCCTACCCATCCGAAGTAGGTGGATAGTCCGTAATAGCCTAATTTTCATTGACACTATGAGCTAGAAAATCAAGCTAAAAACGATTGAAAAATAGGGTGAATCTTGTATTTGTAACTTCCAAGATTTTTCTTCCATAACAAAAGTTTTTGAACGTGAAAAATGACCGAAGGTTTCTAAAAAGTTTTCAAAAAATCTGGTTATTTTGCTCATTACAAAATTAGGCATCGAGCTCCGCCAACGCTGTTAGTTTTTACCCTTTTTAACCGTGAAAAAGATGACGGGCCACAAATGTGCCTTTTAGAGGGTTTCGACTTTTCAGACCTATTGCAACCGCCTCACTGCTCCCAAGAATGTATCTTTTTGGTAGGTTTTTCTCTTGTTTCGAGTTTGTTCCTCATAACTCCCCTCTAAATTGAGCTAGAGAGCTGAAATGTGGTATGTAGTTTTAGTATAGGTCGTAGATGTGCGTTTTGGAGGGTTTCAACTTTACAGTGTCATTGCACCTCATCGTAGCCTCGAAAATATAGTTTTTTGGTCTTTTTTTTTTTTCATTCCGAGTAGCCTCGACCGAAGCGAGGACGCGAGCTCTGATTTATTTCTCGTATATGTAGATTTAGTACGGTTCTAAATGTGGCCTTTGGTGGTCTGAATTTATATACTTTAAAATCCCTTTCTAAGCCTATCACTGATTAGGAAAAAGCATCGCGAAGCGATAACAATGCTTTTTATCAATCCGGATAATTTTAATAGTTCACGATTCGCGATGTTGTTTTTTCTTTTTTAATTTTATGCTTAAATAATGTACTCGTATTCTGTGTTCTGTTCTGTTCAGTTTTACCAATAATGACGTATACTCTTGGTTTCTGTGTGAAATTGATGTGGTAATAATATGGCAGGAGAGGTGAAGATGAAGGAAGTTGAATTTTCAACTTGAATTTATCGTTGATTGACCTTTCTACGTGTAAACTGCTTTCTCCTCTTGCGCTTCATCTTGTTATCTGTCTATCGTTAATACGTGTATCGCTATTATCTAAATTATTATAAGCGTGCGGCACATACCTGCATGATACAATATGTACATGTGTACCTCTACCTACCTACCTATCTACCTACCTACCTCCGCTTAGCTAGCTAGCTACTCGCAATGCGTGTACCTTTTTGAGATTTGTTGTACAAGTCGAACTGGTGCTACTGCATCTACGATTTGAATACTTTTAATTTCACATTGAATCTCGACCTTACTTACCTAAGCTAACTAATCTCGTAAAAGTTCTTTGTGTAGTAAATATACAGTACACGATGGCGTATGCGCGGAATTGGCGAAAATGTAATAAATATGGGAAGTTGATGTGTGTGTGTGTGTGTGTGTACATATATGTATGTATAGGTATGTAAAGATAATACGAAGGGAGAAAAAAAAATTTTTAACGAAAAAGAAGCCTTGTCAGTTCAAGGTCGTGGAATGCGGCGTCGTTGAATGATGATAACGCTGTGTGTAGTGTACCTCGACTACCTACCTAGCCCCTTTCTACGTAATGTATATGTATACACGATGTACTTATACTTTCTACGCTTCGTTGCGGAATTTTTTATCGGGCGAAAAAATTTTTGGCTGAATTACTTGCGAGCGACTTCACGCATCGTTGGGACTGCCGCTGAGGATGCATTTTTATTGAAAATTCTGGAAAACTAAATGAAATACTTGTTGTGTAATATGGCGGCCCATGGCAATCGCATCGCGTCGCCGCGTTATATTGATGGAAATAATATGTACAGATAGAATGAAAAAAAGAAGGGGAGAAAGAAGTAAAACGAACGGTACGAAGTGCGCAAAACGGTAATTGACGCGATCATCGCTAACGGGTCAATTTTTTCACCTGTAACGCGTTATTTACTCGTCGGAATGTGTTCAATGATGTGGTAGAGTTTGTCATCGATGAAAATATCGCTCGCGAATGACTCGAGACCGCGATTTAATCTACGTACTCGCGGCGAAATTGCATTTTTAAATATCTGCTGTGCGTGAATTTGTGAAAAAAAAAAAAAGAAAAAAAATTTGCAGAAATTTGAAGCATTCGAAATGGTAACGTAAGCATAATAGTTACGATTTGTGTACGTGTAATGATTACAAAAAATGGAGCCGATTTGGGTGTTGGTAGCACTGCTTATTTCTGCTTTATTCCTTGATTTTGGAAAGAGTTGGTGTTGAGTGAGATGTCATAATGCTCGTTGAATTGATCCACTACAAAAGCAAGTAGAGGGAAATTAATAAAAGGAATCGTCGAATGAAAGATTGAACCACTGCCACGGACCAGAATTTCTCAAAAATGGGGTTCAAATTTTTTTCGAGTTGCGATATGGGTCCGAAGAAATTTCATCTGGAGTGTTTTCAGTGTGAAAATAATTTCTCGGAGTTTTATGAGGTAGAATGAAGATTTTCAAGAGTTATTGTTTTGAATATGGTGAAAATTTTCAATTTTTGCGATAATAAGAGAACAGATATTTTAGGTTCCTATGTACTCGATAGATGAAATAAATTTTTGGATTTTTTCTACTGTGACGATGACGTGAAAAAATTGCAGTAAACGTTTCGTGCAACGTGTATAGGTTATGATAATGCGATATTTTATAATTTATGACGGAGAAATGTTTCATCAGAGGTACCTATGTTCGACAAATACATCCATATTGTCTGGCTTTATGTTTCGGGGTATGCTGCGTTGATGTAAGAAGAGATTAACCTACCATCAGAGTTGGTACCAAGCTAAAAATTTAGAGAGATGGTGTTCAAGCTTTGGATTCTTAACCATTTTGACGAGGAAGGGGGGAGAAAAAAATCGCAAAATTTCAGCCTCGTAAGTTTTGGCCAATTAAGATGAACTGTCAAGATGCCCAGTTGTTGAAAAACTCTCGAATGCTGCTGAAAGACAAGTAAAGCTAAGTGATTTCTGAATTATGAATCGAAGACACTTCTTCCTGCTCTAGAGTAGACTTATTCTGAATGCTGCACCGTTCAACTATATTTCAGATATACGATAATTTTCAGAAAACCAATGACCCATCTTTCTTTCTTGCACATTGCTCTTGAAACGTGAATTTTTTTTCGATGCATTTCATCATTTGTAACCTTCTATTGATTACTTTTCGGAGCACCTTACTGTAGGTTTTCAACAGTATCGAATTTTGGTTCAAGGTCATCCCTACCCTTTATTTTGGTTCAGCACCAGATCGAACCTTGTGACGAGGTATGTTTGAAAATTGTTTGAATAAATTTCTTGGGGTATGAAAATTTTGCCTCCCCCCCTGTTCAACTCTCTTCTTCAGGTTGATGCCTTACAGCAGCCTGAACAACTTGATGTCTGTATGACGATGTGTTTCAGAGTAAATGACCGATGTGTTTTATTTTTTACCGATTAAAGTTGGAGAAATGATTTAAACTCATGAGTGGTTTGTAAAAAATTTCAACCCACGACAGGACGTCCAAAAACCAAAACGCATTTTTTCTATAAAAAAAAAAAAAAAAAATCAAGTAGAAAGGACATGTTATGATATAGTTTTCTAATAGCGTTTATCGAATAGACTTTTATAAATTTGTAAGTTTTGAAACCGGTTCAATAGTTCGCAACCAGTTATCAAAAATTCTCAAAAAATTGAACGTACACAAAAATTTTTCAAATAAAAGATGTAGAACTGCGAACACTGATTATTTTTTATCCTACAATTTTTCTCTAGTCAACACCGGAGAGGAGTTATGCTTGCCGAAAGTGAGGGGTTGCGTGACTTTCTCTACATAATATCACTCCTTCCTCCACCACCAAGGTAGGGTGATTTTTTTTCGAAAATAGTTGGGACATTATCTCAAAATAATGTGGTTAAAATTTAAGCTCTACAACTAAATTTTTCCAACTTGCAAAACTGACCTTGAGCTCAAAAATTTTCAAAATGATTATTGGTGGCAAGTTTTCTTCATTAACCCTCTTCTAACCGTTAGCCAGTACTTTAAAAATTGATCGCATTTCGATACACTGGAGTAAATTTTACCTCAAATGTTATTTTGAATCATCAAGCTACCTCTAATAGACATTAGGATTAGTTTTTTTAATTTTGTAACAGGAAAAATTTAATGGTGTCAATGATAAGATCACATGATTATGAGCAAAATCAGTCGTGTACACTTTTTGCCTACTTTTCGTTTTTTGAAGGGACTAAACGTGATTCAAAATTTGTTGAAAAATATAATAAAGTATATACGACTTGTTTGGTATATCATCGTTTGATCTCACCATGGGCACAACCAAATTATTATATAGAATGGAATTTTAAAAAAAATACCCAGAAAAATTTTATAAAAAATTATTTATTCACAGATCCTTCAAATTTTAAGATAGGCACCACATTCACATAACATTTTTTTGTTGGCTTTGGCCAGTTCTGGTGTAGTACTCACACTAGAGATGGAACATTTTTCAAGGCAATAATAAAGAGAAAAATTTTCAAATGCGCACTGGGGGTATATTTTATCCCATACGGTTGGGTTAATATACCCCCCTCCACTCCTTGAATATATTTTGATAAAATGTAACTAGTTTTATCACCAAAATAGTGTGGTATCAAAGGTACTCTATGTTTTCTCTCAATCGTGTGCCAATAAAAAGGTATTCACCAAGAGATGTGTGTGCACTTGGGTAAGATTTACCCCAGTGTGCCATTTAATGGTGAAGATGATGAAAAATTTTTTTAAAAATATTTTTTTCACTTTTTTCGCGATTTTCTGAAAAAGTACGAAGGAATATATATATTTTTTTTAAGAAACGCTCTCCTGAAATGAATGTTGGACATCAATTTTAGATGATGAAGCACATTATATCAGTTCTACTCCTTATAACTGATATTTTTCATATGGTTGAAAATAAATTATAAAAATTTTTGTTAAAATGTGCACATTTCATTCATTTTAGATCCTCAAAGGCAGTTTTTAATTTTCTCCTTTTTCTGAGCCATTCATATTGTATTTTTGTATCCGATGATACCTATTGAGAACCCCAGAAAAGAGTAAAAGCTGTAAAAAATTACCCTTAATGGACGAAGGTAATTGTATCCGGCTCATTTTACTAAGAATTTTCTGTTAATAAATTATTGAAGAAAAAAAAAACGAAAATTGTTTTCTTTTCAAGTACGTCTGGCAAATCATCTATGGTGGATGAAATTGAAATATTGCGTGTAATAATCTGAAATCGATGTCCTTCATTTATTTCAAAAGGACGTTTCTCAAAATTGTCAAAAATATAAAAAATTCAAAAAAAAAACAACAAATTGTGATATGAAAGGAATTTTGAATGTAAGTTGTACGGTATTAAAAATGAATTATTTTTTGGCTAAGAAAATTTCCTAATGAAAATTAATTTCGAATTCGATTTTTTAAATTATTCGTATTAAGTACACGAAAGATGGAGGAATTCTAACCCAGATAACTACAGTAATGATTAGCGAATACCAGAAATTACATCCATCTTACTTATTCAAATATTTACATCTCGATTTACTTTCATCGTGTTCGTGTCCGCGTACAATTATTTCTTTATCGTATTTGGTTAAAAACAAAGTATCCTCTTGAGGATGATGATACGAAGATTTATCAATGCGGATAAAGCGATAAAAACGTGCCGATAGAGTAGTATTATGTATGTAGTATGTGGTTGGTGAATGGTGAAAAAAATTAACGGGTTTCGAAGGTGAACTGCTGGCTGCCTGCAAAATGGACGATATAGGAAGAGATGAAAGCTCAAGCTCGCGCTCGCATCGACGAAACAAAATACCTTTTTTTTTCTAATACCTGTTGGTTGGTTGGTGCGATTTTTAATGGCTTCTTGTTTTCGTGCATTAGTTCTTATAGCTTCGTAGCACCCTGTTTTTACGTGTGTCTACGAGCTGCGAGGGTCATTTTTCGTCCTTAATACCTACGTGTAGTATTTGTTTCCCTAAATGATGGACATTACGTGTGAGCGTTTTTGTTAATTGCGATATTTATCGTTGTTTGTTGTATAGTAACCGGGTTAATTACGATGGTAGGTATTTTGACGTCTGTCCCTGATGGATGAGTCGATGAAGTGGTAGCGAGAGAAAATGGCGAAAATCGATGTAATACCCGATACCCAATACCCATATTGTGTGTTTCGTATGTGTACTTTGGTGTACATTGACATGGGTATCTTGTTGTAAAATAAAATATCATTGTACTATTATTCGTAGGTATGCGAAATATGATTACGGAACTGAATATGTTTGTCGTTTAGTACATATTATTTTGTCGGTCTCTATACGAACAGTGGTCGAGTCGAGTTGACCGAACCGACGAACGGATGTTTTTACAAAATACACTCTCGCGACTGTACGAAGATCACCATGAAGGAGTATAATACAAAGGAATTGGCTTCTCATATTGTTAAAATTGCGGCGTTGGTGATGGCGAGATATTCGAATATGTTTTATAAATATTCTAAAAGGCCGTTAAACTTTTTTAAACCGGCAGACTGTGTAGTTATGTTTTGCGCGGTGCGATTATTATAGATTAAACGATTCGAAATGAGTTGGCGTATTAGCGAATATGTGCCAAATGATGTTTGGTTTACGAAATTGTAGTAATTGCACGGTCGGCGAAGTTTATTAGGTTGGAATGATTTTCGTGTGTTTTTTCTAGTACCGTATACGTACGTTACGTAGCCTAAGTATACCGAGTCGTGTATTCGTATTCGTATTTCGTACGTACAAATACGTACGCTATTAGTAGTAGTCGGAATGCGATGCGATGCGATGCGAAAAGCTTAATAGTACCTCTGGTCGATTTTATTCCTTCTCTTTCTAGCCACCGCACCACCCCTTCCCCCACCCCCGCATTCGTATATCGCGATTTTATAAAAATAGTCGATTTGCGCGATTCGTCGTCGGTTTACCTTACTCTTCGCGAGTCAAAAAGCATGTTTTATTTTACTCGATTTCGTACTCGTTGTGATGGTTGTTTTTTGTACGTATGGTACACAATTAGGTATCGTAAACGATCATTTGTAATATTATTTTGTAAAAAGTTGATTGAGAAAGCGAGGAAAGGGGTGGGGCTTTATTTCGATTGAAAACTGTGTTTTTGATCAATTTTATTACGAGGCAAATCTTGGACAAGCATGAGGCAGAGACTGCATGAAGATTTTTTTTGATGGCGTATCAGTTGTCTGTAGCCTTTCTTATTTTGATTTATTGATGATATCATTCAAGAATGGATTTTTTGTATCCTACTTACGACAAAAGTCGTGTAAAAACGAGAAATTTCTAGCAATTTTTTCTTCGTAAGAATAAAGTGCATGAATGACCTCAAAATTACTTTGAAAATTTCAAGCCCTTTCAAGGTTATAGAAAAAACCATGAATTTCAACTTTTTTCTGATTAAAGGTATCCGTCGTTCCGGTGTCGCGAATATGAGTGTTGTGTTATCAAAAAATGTCACGAAGACCCCCTCCCCCTCCTCCCACAAATAGAAATGGTAAAATACCGTTCAGCTCGAATTTTGGAATAAAAAGTTGTTTAAATCGGAATCGGTGGTCTCAAATAAGGTACCTTACAATTTGCAACTTTTGCAGCCTTTTTAGTTATATACAAAATTTACCCGTTTTGATTACTTGAAAAGGCGTATAAAATTCAAACGAATGCTGTCCCTTTAATAATGGAGATTAGTAAAATTTATATATGACAAAATTTGTGGGAAAAATTTTCTAACATAGAGTCCGGTTCTTACATTGGTTATTAGATCAAAATTTAGGAATTGCTAATTTATTAAATTTTTAGGTGCCTGTATAGCTTTACCTAGGGGGAAAAAGGATAGGAGGGAGGTGTCAAACTGTCATACTTGAATTCACACCTGCCCGTACTACGCAGGTCAATGCCGTTCCTTCACTCTATGACGTCTGTGGCAGGATAAATAGTCTCGCAGAGAGTATATAGGCTATTCGTAAAATTTCCTGAAGAAACCTTTCTGTACTCGTAGCGAACCTCGGTAGAGGTCCTTGATGAGGTGGGGTGAAGAATTTGACCTCTCAGCCGTATTCGGAAGATTCAATTTATACGATGTAACGACACCAATATCATCAATCTTATTTCATCCCTTGAATGATAATGGTGAAGAAGTGGGCGTACCAACAGGACCTTAAAAGAGGATCCGAAGATTCGGCACTATTGAAATGAGACTTTTTTTTTTGAACATTTCCCCTACACCATATTTGAAAAATCAGCTTTCTGCAGGATTTTTAATAGAAACTGATATGTCTCTAAGCATTTTTCGAATTCATTTTCTGGCATGGTATTTTACTCCAAACAACTCGATTCATAAATAGCTTACACAATTGTTCGAGAGAGGGGGGGGGGTTATTTTGCATTTTCAAGAATACGATTCGTTGCTCGAAAAAATTGAACGATGCTTCTGGTAAAAAGTACACATTGAAATACAAATCTTGAGGAAGGTAAAATTTCTCCTCCTATGGATTGAAAAATTCCATAAAAATTCATACAAGTTGCCCTCTCAACTCCCTTCTTCTCTTCAAGCTTATTGGCATGAATTTCAAAATTTTCCCTTAGACACGTTTCAAAGTAGAATTTTTCTGTGTCAAAAATTAACGAATTTTTTATTGTAAAATAAGATCGAAGAATCGATTACGAATTTCATTGATTTATCAAAGATCGTAGCTGTGTAGCGAATTTCCTATGTGTCAAAATTTCAATTAGTTCTATCCCACTTACGTGCTACTGCAATTTTGTTAATTTCATCTGTCATTCGTTGTTGTGGGGCAAGAGAATTTATTTTTTCGCATCCCTTACAATATATTTAGCTCGCGTGACATATTTTCACGAAATTTTACTCGTATGCTTATCATAGATTGAGAGATACATACGTTCGAATCATTTATCATTGAAAGTGGGCGATCGATGTAATTACAGGTATTGGTAATGACGACGACGATCGAATCGACCCTAAGGAAACCTTCGCGTAAATAGTCGTTTATTAAATTAATGTGCGGTTCCTCGTTATCCTCATCCCTCCCTCTCCATGATTACTAAGAGTTACTGTTTTTAACGTTTTGTACGTGTGCGTCGATATGAGAATATGATTTTTTTTTCTGTATAGATCTAGGCATCGGAATTAATGACGTGATAATTCAATTTAACGCGAAAATGAAGGTTTTTTCCATTTATCTCAGGTGCACTCGACTAGCTTCGATCGCCATCATAGTCTAAGCAATGGAGATGGTATAGTGATGACTTGATATAGATTTGAAATATTCGAAATCGAAGTGTTGATGATGATGATGATGGTGGTGGTGGAATGCTTTGTAATGTGTAGGTAAACCTGAACCGAATGAATTACGCTTCTTAGTATGATTGATGTATAATTTATGAAAACTAATCATCGCTTGGTAGCGTACTTTTTCGTTACGCTTTTCAAAAATCTAGTACCCACGTCGAAATTTATAGCGAACAATTCGATACTTTTAGGCAGCAAAAATGAAAAATTATCGATGAATTTATGTTTTTTAAATTAGCTCGGTGGTATGGTTTTGATCGATACAGAAGTGCCTAGTTTGCTATACGTGCGCATGTTTTGAATATGCAATATTGAAAACGTTTCCCTTCGTAGTGGTGTATATTATTCGGCTATCGAAGAATTTCCCAAATAGGTACTTGAAAAAGAAATAAGAATTTTTCATTATTTTTATTTCGAGGGTCGAGGGTGAAATAAAAAAGAAAACAAGACGGCATTATAGCCATATTATCGTTGCGTCTTGTATACGTAAAGAATTCTTATATAGTATATTGAAGTAGTTTTACGTACGATATTCGTCTACGTTTCCTTTATACAAACAATTGGCTGTGTGGTACTTTCTAAGCTTCAGACGACGATGATGACGATGACGATGACGACAACATCTCATCATTATTATATTCGACTACACAGCGACGAGAGAATACGGATGGTGGTATATTGATTTTTGATGTTACCGCAACGATACGACGGTACAACAATGGGGTTCTTTTTTGCGTATGAAAATGAGGTAATTTTTTGGGTCAATTTGACGTTATTGTCGTTGACGACAAGGGCGAAAACGAATAGATTGCGGGCAATTTTTATCCTTCACAATGTACCTCTCTACTTGCGTACCAAAACGAAATGACCTCGAGTTTTCGTCTTCTTTTTTTCCTCACGCTGTTTGACGCAATGCGGCCGCGTCGAAGTGTTATTGGATTCGAAAGATCTCTCATTTTCGAATAAGCCTTCTTCGATTTGAAATAATAATAGTCGAGTTGCGTATTATTTTTTGAGTATTTTTTTCATTTGCTCAGAGCGGCGTGATAAAATGGTTGCGAGTTTTGTGCCTTTTGGTTTTCATATTGAACAGATGGCGAAACGTGTAAAAATTTTCCATTTCGAAGTCATCTATCTGTGAAGTATGTAGAAAATGCGTGTATTTTCGAAAGTAAACGAAAAGAAAATGAGTATTTGGTAGAAGCTGGGCAGCAGGGCTTGTTCGTATAATGTATCGAAAAACGAGTGCGACAGGAGAATGAGGGGACATCACTAAATTGCATATTGCTGCGGAAGGGGGAGGAGATGCCCTTGGGTATCGAACCTTGGGTCAAAAAATTTGGAAAGGGTGTTTTTCGACTAATTCGGATTCATTTTTCGTTATATCCTCTCGTTCTCATTTTCACCCTTTATCATTTCAGTGAAATCACATTTTTGGGCATTTTTTGAATTTTTAAAGACGACCCATCCCGCGAAAAAAATTGAAAAAAGTTCTTATAAATTGTGCTTGTCAAAACCTATATTTTAGCGAAAAAAATTCCCTGTACCAATAATTCCAAGTTTTCATTTGATAATGTTTCCTATTCTAAGAAATGAAATTTTTCGGAAAAATTCGTGTCAATAGACGCATTTTTATTGATTTTTTTTTCATTAAAATGCGTTGTTTTAATATTTGACCGTGGGGCAGGGGGGAGGGTGGAGAAGGGAAAAATTTTTGAGCCTAAAATTTTGTTTATAGTGATGAAATGATCCGCTGTGAAAGTATTGCTCTTTTTTGAAGTTTAACGCGGTCCTGTGGATCACGTGAGAACATAAAAAATGTTTTCTTAATTTTTTTGGCTTTTCGAGGAGAGGGTTTCAGGAAGTTGATCCACGTTTTATGAGCTTAGTTGAGATCCTGTACTGAAATTATGAAAAAAATTGAAATCTGGGTGCTCAATAATCTACATTTTGGTATCTATACCGAAATTTTGTAAAATTTTTGGTTTTAAATCCCCCTTTTGAGGCTTATTTTCTGTAAAATTTTGATTTCAACCCTCCTCGAGGAGGGGGAGTCAATTTGGGTCTCAAACCAAAATGATGAAAAAATTCGAAATCAAGATGTCCAATAACCTACATTTTGATGCTATCTTGAAATTTTTTAGTATTCTAAATTTTAACTCACCCCTTTTTGGGGTCTCCATTTCGGTCCTAGGCCGAAAAAGTGAAAAAACTGGGATCAGCGTCTTTGATTACCCCTTCGCCCAAATTTTCAAGTTTCTGCTTCAATAAACACGTCGGATGGCTCACTATGCAGGGATCAAGAGTCAAGCTAAAAACCCCAAATTTTAACCATGTTTATTTTACGCCATTTCGCAATTTTTTTCACAATCCTCCAACTTTCAAAAAACACCCAAGATTGAAACACCTTAGTGACCACTAGAGGGTTTTAGTTTCAGGTTTTCCTCGGAACATGGAGGCAGGTATGAAAAAAAATTGCAAAATGACGTCAAATGAATATGGTAAAAATTTGCGGTCTCTAACTTGACTCTTTATCCCATTCCAAAATTTCAAAATTTTACATAGAAATCGAAAACAATTTTTTTTCCTTTTTTCGATTTTTTTGTGCTAACGTGTTATTAAAAAAAAACTTCTGACAATTTTTTTTTTATTTTCAGGGATTTTAAAACAATGTTTAAAAGTAAACAAATCAATTATTTCGAATTTTTTGAAGTGAAAAATCCAAAAAAAAACTCGTTTTTTTACTTTATTACTTTGAAAAAGTTTAAATAATTGATTTTTTCCATATTTGAACAAAATTTTGACCCCCCCCCCCCCTACCAAAAAAAAATTGCGAAGTTTTTTTCGGTCACACGTGGTCTACTATGATACGTTACCATTAACAAATCGAAAGAAGAAATTTTTTTCGATTTTTCATGTAAATTTTAAGATTTTAAACTAAAAGTGGTAGGTAAGGGTCTTCAAATTTTTACTGCGTTTACTTGACGTTATTTCACAATTTTTTTCACTACCCCGCCCCTCCTCCGCTTCTGAAAACAAAAAGCAAAAATTGAAACGCCTCAAGGACCACCCTGTATGTGAAATCATCGATACCTCGCAGAATGAGCCGATCGTTCAGGTAGAAAGTTCAATGTCTGAAAAATGGATTACGATACCATCTCTCGTTGAATCCAGAGCTACACCACTTTGCAATTTTAGTCATTTTACCACTGATTGGCCGGTTTATTAAGGAATTGTTCAATGAGCATTCGCTGCGTCAGTATTCGAAATTATTTTCTAATTTTTAATCTCTTATCTAATTTTAGCATCAATATTTTGCGATTTGGTTCAATTTTGTGAAATTATTTGTGAAAAGTACACCTCCCTTATGCTTTTTCCGCTCACGGCTCACGAAAATGAGGTCACCAGTGTAAGTCACAATAACTAATGATCAGTAAGCTACCTACCTTTTTAGAAAATGAAAAGATTCATCGTCCATTTTAGGAAACGTGTCGTTTTATGCGGAATCCTTTTATGACTCGAAGTTTATGAGAAATTGAGATCAATTTTATGTCATTAAAAAATGGACGAGCTTCGCGTTTTTTTTTTGTTTATTGCGCCAGAGATGAAGATATTCGAATTTTTCATAATCTTTCAACGAAAATGAAACGTGGTCAAATTACATTTTAGTATTGTACCGCCGTATTTTACACAATGTTTTTGGTCTTGCTATCTAGAAATGAATTGTCTGTCTGGTTAATACTCTGGTGCCTTCATTCCAGTCGGTCGGCTACCCTTTCTAATACTTTACCAAATGCCAACGTGGTACTTTGATGGGTGCAGTAATACGTAGATTTGGGTATTAAAATTTAGGGCTATATTCACACCCCTCCCTTCACCAAATTCCGAGTTATTTCGCCAAATATGTATTCGTACGAGGACGGTTTGTTGACCGTGGTGGATGTGGAAGCTTAACGGCGCGACGGTGTCGATTTACAAGGGTTTAATTACGACGACTACGATGACGACAACGAGGCGTTAACGTGTTGGTCGTGGTATGAGAATGACATGTAATTCACGCGATACGATAGTATGAGCTTATGTAATATGTCGTCGTTGTCGTTGTAGTCGACGACATGAACGTAGTAATACTACACTTACAAACGATACTGAATCGTCGAGTATTATGTACTCGGAGATGTATGGTAGTACATCGTACAAATGTGTTTAATATATTATCCTACACAATCGCGTGTAATACGTGCATAATAGCCTTGTTAGTATCATAGATCTAGCTGAGTAACCTCGTGTTTTGTATAACGATGTAACGATACCGAGCAATGTATGGTGAGGAAGAGAATTCTGAGAACATGAACGATGAAGCGATCGCCACCAAACACACAACGATGAGTCTTGTAGAGCGTGCGATGACACGAATATAAACGCCATCTACTCTGAAGAAAATTGAAAAGTCGCGCACACGCGATTATCGTTATCGAAATTTACGTTATATATATACATACACATGAGCACATGCTCGTGCATATATATTATTTTTGGGCATACTCCAGTTCATGAATGACTGAGAAGCAATCATCTTGTACATGATCAAAGATGTGAAATATTCTGTAGAATTGGTGCGAAAAGAAAAAAAAATTGTATAGTAGGAATCTATGTAAATAGATTGTCTGATTCGTTTACACGTGTACAACGACCATCAAGTGAACCGAAATTGAATAAAATGGTGGTGAGACAACGGGTGTTAGCAATTTACCATATGGTGCGGAATACATTTGTGTGCAGTCGGTACGTAGTATGTATGGGTATTTAGTCTACATTTCGCTAGGTCATGAATGTCATGAAAAGGTTATCAACTTGACCGCAAGAAATCACGTTACTCGTTGGTACCTACTTAACATTGTCTGAAATTTGCTCTTCAAAAGTGTAATATTAAATCAAAAATTGGCTAAAATTTCATTATTAAAATTATCGGTTGATTGTTATTATTTTCATAAATTTGATGCTAAACCTGCGACTGAACTTTTTAAAAATCCTCGTGTATTTTTTTTTTGTTTCGAACAACACGACTTGAAAAAATATGACGATAATGATAGTGTGGATGGTTGATGCAGATGAAAGGAAATGAGGAATATTATCGAGAGATAATTCGAGGAGAAAATGATACGGGACGATGGTGAAAGCGCGTGTAACACAGTACACTTATATATTTCGCAGATTTATCTTCTCTCGTTTGCTGACTTTTGCTGATGTATTAACTGTGATAATTCAACGATAAAATGAAAAAAAAATATCCCAAGTTTTGTAGCTCTTATCGAGGAAAAACTTCACGTTTTTTAAACAACTTATGTCTTAATACCTACGAAGAGAACAAAAGAGAAGTACTTTTAGTTTTTGTACGATCTTCTTTCCGAGCCTAATCCATGTTGTAATTAAAAGCCAGATCAATCTGAAAAAATGGGTAATTTTAATACGAAGCATCTTGTAGAAATTAAAGCAGTTTTAAATGGTTCGCTCAACTTGACTTCTGTTAACTTAAAACTTTAATTTTACTTCTTAAAACTTACGAAAATGATTTCCCTGCGCAAGTAAATTTTCCAAATCCATTGTAAGCTTGTACAATGGAAATATGTACTCGTGATTTATTACCCCTCGTTTGTTTTGAAAAAGTCGACGATTTTTTACGCACTCGTAACCCTATTTAGACCAGGAGCTGGTAGGGGATCTATTGCTATTTCGCGGCAGAGGGAAGTGGAGAGTATTTCTCCTTAGGAATATTTTAATAATCACCTCCCAAGTTTATAAAGTAATGGCGTTCCTGGGAAAAGTGTTAAAGATAGACAAAATTACATTTTTTTTTTCAAATATCTCAACTTCTCTGAGGATTACATGAAAAATACTTTTGTGCAAAGTTAAAAGAGCATCAAATTTCCTACTATCAAGGTGATCATCATTTTTCTGCGGAGGTATAAAAGTTTTTTCCGAACCGTAGGTCTTGAAAAAAAGTTATTCAAAATCCGGAATTAACCTAGCAAAAAAAGCATTAGAGCCAAAGTATCGAAATTTCTTATGTCGATAACAAAATAATACTGTTTTGAAGGCGCTGATTACAATTTTACCATAATCGGGTTCCTAGAACTAAATGAGCGCCGTACGTAGAGAAGAGGGAGGGGAGTTGGTCTGAAATGAAAATTTTTCAAAATACCAAACTTGGATATTCGTAACATATCCGAATTTTATTTCCCCGCTTCTGAAAAAGTGATGATAACCTTATTCGTAAGAAAGGGTATTTACTGATAAAAATAAGTGAAATTCCTCTGATTTCAGATTTTCAAAATTTTCACAAAATATCATTGGGTATCCTCGAATAACATTTTGAACTAAAAAAATTTTCCATCCCTCTCGCTCAGAATGATTTTGATCCAGATGTTTTGAAGAATGATGAATCTGTCGATAGGAATTTTTTTCGAATTTTCCACCCCTTAGGGGAGTGGAGGGGGAAAAATTGACCTAAGAAAACTTTGAATTGCTGCAATTTCGGATCGGGGGGGGGGGGTTACAAAAAAAATTTTCACTACAGCTTGTATTTTGACCAGTATAATTTTTAGAATTTTTTTGGTTTTTGGAAGGTTTTCAAAAACTTGAAAAATGCTCAAAAATACGTTTTTCTCCGAAATCATAGCTGTTACGCTAAAATTGAATGGAAATAAAGTTGTTCAGCATAAAGTTTTGTATCAGATTATGACATTAAAATTTTGGTTCGAGGATATAATTGCAGAATTTTAAGTATTGTTTTGTGAGGGGTAAAGGGTCAAAATTCGAAAGATGGATTCGAACAAAAAATAAAACTTTGGAGTCGTACCCAGCGTGTCTGAATTGGTCGAAAAGCACTCTTTTTCCAATTTTTTGACCAACTTTGAACGTGAGAAAAAATTGCAGTTTTGTTCAAAAAAGTCAGTTTTTATATACAGAGGCAACTTTTGTATTAATAAGAACGAGAAAGTTTTAAAATTTTATGTACTAAGACACACATTTTATTAAAAAAAAAAAATACATCATTTACATTTTTTGGTTTTTGCGTAGTAAAGGTTTAAAATTTTCTTTCGTTCATTTTTCCCCACGTATTGAATGAAAAACCTTGAAACGGTTCTGGTATATAGCCCTAACTTGCACCTACAGATTATGGTTAGTTTCAATTTTCTAACATGAACACACCTTTAAGACGATTGTTTAATGAGAAATTTGAATTTTTTCACTATAGTAAAAAGGAAGGGTGGTTTTCGTGCTCGTAAAAAATTTTTTAAGGACACCCCCCCCCCCCCCCAATAATGTTCCATGATAATTTTTAAAATCTGAGGATAAAACCAAATTACATATCTTAGCCTTAAAAATCCTATGTAGTGTAATATTTTTCATGTATTACGATCCATAGGGATTGAGATATTTGCAAAAAACCTCAATTACCCTCTTGGAAAAAAATTGACCATTCTCCGCGGTGAGAAGATCACTTATTGAAAACTTTTAAGATGCTTTTTACACGTTTCAAGTATCGAACCTTCTCCACCTCAAGAAAGGTAATAGGCCCTTGCCCGCTCTCGCCTTGGAAAGTATCAAGCACGTGTTGTGTACATTTCGATTTGTTATTTATACAAAAAAAAAAAATCATCAGACAAAGATCAGCGTGCGGCCCTATATCTTATCTACAGCGACACTCTCGTCAGTCATCGTACCACCTTATCGATTCACAATACGGAGGATACATCACTGTCGGGGTATTTGAATGTTGATAAAGTTGCAAAGATATGCATCGCGCGGTATAGATAAAAAAAATTAGGACGTCATTTTGTTGAAATTTTCATGTCTGCTGTGTCGACAGTCGACGAGCAAGTCGACAATATCGACGCTGTGTGTGTGTGTATCGAACATTCGCACGATTCTACGATTAACGACGTATGCAATGTAGTGTGTTTTTTGGCAGCAAGAGGAAAGGTATGAGCAAGGAGGGACGTTCGCGTAATACACGTAATTTATACGTTTTCGCGTTCTGTGTACGTGTGTTGAGAGTGTATATTTTTTTTCGATGTTTTTAGTTGAAATAGAATCATACATCGTATTTATGTAGCTATAATGGTCGACATGGCAGGTACATACACTATATACCTACATATTCGAACGAATTGAAAAGCAAAAAAATAAAGAAGAAAGGAAGAAAAAAACTTGGGCGCTAGTTGCCTTCGAATTTAGGTGTTGTTTATCAAACACGCGACCGATATTGTGTGGTTTGCGTGACGTCGTGTCGTAGCCTGTGTATCATTTGTGCTGTTATACCATAGGAAAAAAAAAAAAAAAAAAAAAAGCAAATATATATTGCTAAAGAAGGGGGACTAAATGTATGCCGTGGTAAAATAAGAATTTCCAATAGGGTACGTATGTCGAAGGTGAAGGAAGAGACGTGGGGGGGATGATCGTATATCGTGTATGGTGACGGTGGTACGACCATAGTACCTTATATTAGGGTGATATATTAGCCATTGACGATGGCAACAAAAGTAATGCCACGCCACCCGAAAAAGTTGGTCAAAATTTGTTACACTTTCTAAATGATGACGACGACGACGACGATGCCGTCAAATAAATGGGTGAAAGGGGTTAACTCTCATAAACGATATGATGGTGTATTTATGCGGTAAATGCGTGTTACCGACGCTTTGACCTTTGAGTCGAGCGATGGTAATTTTTTTTTTCAATCGTGAAAAATTATTGCACGTAGGGTTGTGTTGTCGATTTTGTATGTGCACGATCTCTGTACTGTGTGGTTCGAATTCGTTTGAAAAATAACCAAACCATCTGATCCCGCGCAATCCGTTGACAAAAAGGTGTACCTGCTGGGTAAGGTTTGCCGACGTTTTATACGGTATCCATCCTTCCTTCACCTTTGTCTCGACTTTTTTTTTCTTCTTCGTATTCGTGTAAAATATTCATGAAGTTTGGTACGTCTATGTATATGTATACGTTTACGTATATGTGAGAAAAGGGCGTTTCGACTTGGCATATTTATCGTGTAATTTTGAGAAAATGATCGAAGTAAATGATACGGTTGGATTTATCACACTGTACGTCTATATTTGTTTTTTATCATGCGTGTAAATATTTTTTTTTCTCTCTGTATGATTTTATCGTGCTACTGTGAATTTTATTTTTCATCGAGAAGTACATCGTTGAATAATTTTTTTCATCCGATTTGTCATAATGAATACGAATTGAGCAAGGTGTAGCTATCAACCCAAGAAGGAAATATATAAAATCAATTTCACGGTACCAAAAAGTCTGTTTTTAATGCTTTTCAAGCACGTATAATTTTTTTATTTATTTTTTTCGTTCAACATGGAAACCAGTTTAATATACTTGAATTTGAAAGCCATGTGCTAATTCTAAAGATATTGGGAGAAAGTTCAAAATAGACCAGGAGAGGGCAAAATTGTGCAGAAAATGTCGAATGTTGAATCGTGTATAATTTACACAAAATGATGTGCTCGGCGAGTTTGGTCGATATTCGTGCAATAGCTTTCAAGTGGCCTCGTTTTTTTTTTTTATACTGATCTTGAAAAATCATTTTTTTTTTTGAAAGTGGAATTTTTGGATCGGTAGGTATTAAGCTAGGTGGTTTTTTGATTTTTTTTCAAAAATTGTAACTGAATAAAGTAAAATTGCTATAAAATGGACTCAAATAAACGTGGTAAAAATTTCAGTCCTCGGTTTTCGTGGTATGGGCAGATATCGATACAGAGTATAAGAAAAATTATCACTATTGTAGTGTGATTTCGAAAAAAAAAAGAGGCTCAAGTTCAAAAATCATCTTAAATGGTCTATTTAGTTAAAAATAGTTGCATTGTAAAGTTAATTTTAATGAAAAAATTTTGGTTTTTTTATCTCAAGTGTTGAACCATTATAGTGACGAATCAAAATTTGTACGAAGTTGAGAGCAGAAATAAGGTTAAAATTTCTATCATACACTTCTGATATCATTTTGCAACTATTACGTTTCGATTTTTTTTACAATTCAAAAACCATCCACCCAACGACGTGTACAGAAAAATTTGTTTTTTTTTCATAATTTTATGTTTATTTTTCTAAGATAGTAAGATCATAAACTGGGTATATTAAAATAGTAAAAATTTCATATTTTGAAACAATAGGAGATAGGAAAATGAAAAAAAAATAATTTTATCATTTTTAAACTGCGTTTTCAATTTGATTTCATTTTGAATAAGTTTCGGCAATATTTTAGCAGTTTTTTCGATTTTCAGTATAGTCAAATTACTGCATACGTTCGCTCATAATGTAAAAAGTAATTTGACGACGGATTCTTAATCTAGAATGTATTTCAAAAAGAATAAGCTTCGGTGTAATTTTTTCTAGCCTCTTCCCTTTCCGAGGATCTACCCCCTTTCTTAAAAATGCACGCATCTTTTCTTCAATCGGTTCTACAAAAAAAATTTCCAAGTAAAATTTTTTTCTTGAACGATTCTCTACGTTTTTGGTTATTACAAAAATTGTATTTGGAGCAACCTTTGCGCCCCAAATCTCAAAAATGTATTTATCAAAATGCTCAAAATCAAGTTATTTTCGTTTCCTCGTCCATTATCGTATAAAGTGGGTATTTATGAGCATCTTATGATTTTAGTTTTTAATTTTTTTGTAAATTCACCAAGCAGACTAACATTTATGTGTTAATGAACTTTGGGGAACGAGAGGTGGAGAGGTTAGAATGAGGAGTATTTCTTGTGCTAGAAAATATTTCTACAGACCCCCAACATGTTCCATGGTGAAATTTTTTTAATCTGCAGACAGAGTCGAATCATTTATTTTGAACGTTGGTATGGAAGAATGGGCCTATGAGGGAGGGGGGTATTGCCATTAACGTTTTGAATGTAAAATTTTATTTTGAATACTTTTTGTGATTACTACTTTTGTGCTATATTCGATAGTTTTTATTATAAACGAAGATAAGTTGATTTTGAGCATTTGACAAGTACATTTTTGAGATTTAGAGCGAAAAAGGTTGCTTCAGGTGCAATTTTTGTAATAACCAAAAATTTAGAGAATCTTTCAAGAAAAAATTTTTACTAGAAAATAGGATTTTTTTGTAGAATTGATAGAAGGGGAGGTGTGTGCATTTCTAAGAGAGGAGATTGGATTCTCGGAGGGAAAGGGCTGAAAAAAAATGCCACCTGCTTTAATTTTTATTTAAATACGTTCTAGGTTAAGAATCAGTTGTCAAATTGGTTTTTACATTTGTTACCAGCGGAAGCCTTTTTTTGCAGTAATTCGACTATACTATTTCAGGAGTTCTCAAACCGTTATGATGAAAATGTGGTATTGACCTATTCCAATTTTTAATAGAAATTTTGAAAATTTTGTGCAATTTGTAGAGATGGAGGAAATGGCTTACAAAAGACAAGTCAGATACTATAAATTTTTACCACGTTCATTTGATAACTGTACCTTTCCAAAAAAAAAAAAAAAAATTGACACTTTTGTGAGTGAGTCTGTTCAATTTCAAACCCTCTACGCATCATCCATCGAAGGGATGCTTTATTGATTATAACACCTTGCCCTTTTAAAGATTTGAAAATATTTACGGTTAAAGTAGGTTGAATATATTCGAAAAATTGTTGTAAAATTAACCAAGTACCTAATGCGTCAGTATTTGAACGCGTGAGAGAAACGATAAGAAAAAATACAGTAAATTATCGCTGAGAGTTTTTAATTTCTTGTTGCCATTTTGAAAATAATAATAAGATATCATGTGCTTCATGTATGAGTCATTATAGAATAATCGCGTAGTCTTGTCAGTACTAATCTTCTACTTGAAAAAAAAAAAAAAAAAAAAAAAAAAAAAAAAAAACAAAAAAAAAACACGAATGTATTAAAGTAAATCGGTGTGATTAACGTCGCGTCGTCTCGAGTCGATGGCGATGCTAAATTAAAAGATGCTGATTGCATCTCGAATTCGATTGTATGGTATTTTCTTTCTTTTATTGTACGTATTATGCATCTCGCTCGAGCTCGTACAGAATACCCCGGTCGGTCCTCGTGAATCGCGAATGAACCCGTCGTCGGTTGAAAGAACAAAAGCGAAAATAATGTATGTAAGTTGGAAGATGACGTCGTCCCTTGTTGTATAATATTCACACGCGACCTTGATTGGTGTTTTCTCATCGATGATTCGGCGGTAGACCTTGCAGGCGTGTGCATGTGTAAGTATTTATTTCGAGCGGTTTGTATGTACGTATAAAAAAGTATACGTATGGTGAGTTACGAGTAAGTAAATACCTAGCTAGAGCTACCTTCCGACCTACCTGCCTGCCTACCTACCTACCTACCTACCTACCTACCTACGCAAGTCTAAGTACGTACATACCAGTAAGTACGTCATATTTTTGCCGCCGGAGGAATTGAGAGCGAGATCGTCATACAAAAAAGACAGACGGAGAAAAAAGATTTGTAAAAATTTTCGAATAAAAATCGCGTAACCGTACGTTTTATTCGGCAGCTTGGCCTGGTGCGGCATAAAGAACCGGTTCCTTTTTTTTTATTTATTCGTTTTCGTTAATGATACTCGGTATATGTAAGTGTACCTACAATTTGATTCCTGTCCAACTCGCTTACGTATTTGGTATACCTTCTGAAACTCGGTCCGCCCCGCCCGCCACCGCTAACCTCTCTAGACCGCGTCCGCGTCCGTTTGCATGTGTAGTACTCAATAAGGTGTAATGCAGGTATAGGTAGATTAGGTACGTATATTTATACGAATAATACCTGTTCTCGAGCTTGGGGCACCAAAGCTGCCAAGTCTTGGAAGTCTGTCGATGGTGATTCATCACCGCAGATATGGTGATTTTTCATCCAACCTTTGAGAGACGAGTTAATAATGCATTCTACGTAGTTTAATAGTAATTTGTCTGACGGATGGATTTCTTTACGAAATTAAAATGTATGGAATAAATTAAACTGTACTGTTTTCTTCCAGCTACATGATTTAGGTTGATCAATTTTTACCAAGTGAGATGATCTACTTGTTGCCTGAAAATCGGCAATTTATTCATTCGAACGTATAAATTGTACTTAGATGATGCAAATTTCCCTTCACCTTACCTTACACCTACCTTTATGGAGATATTAATTTGATCGTTAATTTTTAGGTTCGGTACTTCATTCAATATACATATGTATGTATAATGTGTTGGTAATTTTTTTGAATGGAAGATTGATACAATGATGTTGAAAACTGCAGTGTTCTTTCTCATTCCAAACTGCAGTATAACACATCATTTGTACGCTTCGTTACTTTACCCCCGCACACACACTCTTTTCATTGGAATTATTTTTTTGATAGCTCATATCAACGTTTATATTTCACACTACCATTATTTCTCCCTGCCCCTTGCTCCGGGCCTTCACTGATTATCACCATTCTAAATTTATTATTACGATGTTTTGATGTTTGTTTGTTGTTTGTTATGTCTTATTGAATAATGACATTTATGTGTATTGTATACACACGAAATATTTATTGGCTCGTTCTTTAAGGAACGCGTCTTATTCACCTGTTTTGAATGTAATACTCGTATTCGATTGAATCAATTTGCGAATTTTTGTTTCAATTTTCGTACCCGAGCTTTGTCTCTGATCTTCGTTCTATGTATACGAATAAATGTGAAACTAGGGAAATCATCGAACGTTTCATCCAAATTATAGGATCGTTTTAATCGAAAAACAGAAGTTGAATAATATTGCAATTATTTTTCGAAAGTGGTCTCTTGTGTCGGGGATGCTAAATAATACTTTTAGTTGAAAGAGAATTGCACCCGGGAATCTAAAATCATTTGCCACGGGCTCTCGCGTGCCACAAAAACATCACACGAAATTTTCAATTTAGCTTATTCATTGTATCTTATTTAGGAACAAAGTTATTGATGAGAAATGTGTTAAGGAAGCGCAAATATTGATTGATATTGGGCGAGAAATTCCATGCTGGTTTTGAATAGAGGGGGGGGGGCAGGCATACAAAAATCAGAGTTGTAAAAACTGAAACCGGAACCGATACTGAAATAAAAAATAGGAAAAATGGTCAACAGAAACTGAAGTATAAAAACTCGAAACTGAATTTTTTTCATTTTCAGTTCTAAGTTGAAGTTTAAGATCAGACACTATTAATTTTCCCAAAAAGTGAAAAAGTATGCCATTGATACGATACCACTTTTAACCACCTACCATGGGGTTGAAAAGTTGCAGATCATAAAAATTGAGATTTTATATTTTTCAGAAGAAAAAAAAAAACGTAAAAAAGCTTTTCACCTGAATGATGGATTCAAAAAATTTTTTAGCTGAGAAAAATTAATTTTAATTGAAATTGTTCAAAAAATCGCGTTACAGTATAGCCAACTTCTCAATACGGAGATCGTTGAAATTATTTCTATTTTTTATCGAGAAATTTTCATTTCAACATTTGAAAATCAATTTTTCAGTTGGCTACCCCGGAAACTCAAATCACCCCTTTTTCAATTTTGTAACCAAGAGAAGAGAATAATGCGTTTTTTTTTTCTCTCAAAAACGATTTCGCTTTGAAGGCCTCTAGTTCCACCTCCCTATGAGTGAGGATCATAAAATTTTGTATGTTGGCTTTTCAATTCCAAGTCAACCGGCTGCGTGAATTTGATCAAAATCTGAAGTATGTTTTCAGCCTGATTTTCCACGTCGTGATTACCGATGAAACTCTGAAGGCGCGGGGGGGATATAAAAAATATGTTTTAGGACTATTAAAAACCTTTCCGATAATTTTTGATGTCAGATTTCAATTCATCCCCCCCCCCCTGAAACTAAAAATCATTTGCCCAGCTTAATACCGACCAAAATTGATTAAATTTGGAAAATAGGCTTCGATTGACAGAGAGCTGTTCCCAAATTTGGGGAGGGGGTGCTAAAAGGCTAAAATTGCGAAAGTTGTTCCTTTTTGAGCTAATCGATAGATAATCTCCAAAGTTGTGTCAATTAGAAGGGGAGATATGGGGGGTTTTCCCGGTTTAATTGGGGCCTTAGATCTGCCTTTTGAGAAACTCGACTTTTCAACATCACAGCCTCAAAAATTTAGTTTTCTGGTCGGATTTTCTCTTTTTTTTGAGTTTGTTTTTCGCTCATATCTTCCCCTCTCCTCCCCCTTCCAAATTGGACTAAAAAGTTGAAATTTGGTATAATTTTGATGAGAAATTAATTTCAAGAAAAAGCTCTTTTCAATGATGTAGAAAAAATATATTATAATCAAAGTAAATTTTTTAAGAAAGTAAAGTTTTTTGTCAAAATTTTGTTTTGAAAGGGAAAAAATTTAAAAAAAAAAACAATTTTTTTTCAAAATATCTAAACTGGTTGAAGAAAATTTAATCATCCGGAGGGGGGGGAGTGCCCTAGATTTTTTTTAAATTACGAAAAAAAATTGCAAAATTTTTCAAACATTTTTTTTTTACTAAAAATACGATTGTATTTGCCACATTTTGACATTAACTAGACATCTTACCATTTTTCGTTATTGAACTGGAATTTTTTGAAAATAAGAAATTCGAACGCCCATAGCACAGCCACTGCAATATGTTGGATCGGCAACCCATGCTACATGAGTCGAACTTGTGTTGCTTTTCTTGTATTATGAAGGAGGTACTATCGAGACGGAACACCCTGTATTTGTACTGTGTTCACCAAACCTAAATCAGGCCAGTAGAAAAGCCCTATTTACCATCTGGACGTTATACAATTTTATCGATAATAAATAATCCGTGATGTGTTATTGAGATGATATAAATTTGAACGTAATTTTTCTAACCCACCACACCGGCAGCCGAAACAGTGACATGCAACGAACGCTGCTATGCTCATCGCCTCGCTTAGCTGACGTTCTTGGTAGACATCTGCACCGGGGGTCGGGTCGATGACGTACCTGTACCGCAGAAAAATATGAAATAATAATTAATGATCGTCGACCTTGACAGGGATTAACAGGAGTCGTCGTGCAGCAAACGGCGGCGTCGTTACCGATACCGCCGATACCCGGTGGTAGCGAGAGCGTAGACGATGCGACGGAACAGTTTCGACTTGAAAAGTGACAATAGGTATGCGAATGCGAGCACGAAACTCGCTCCCGTAGGCCTTTGAGAGAGGTACGTGTAAAGGTAAGGTACACGGTACACAAAAAGGGGTTAGTTAGTAACGACGGAAGGTGGTGCGTGTACGACGACCATGGAAGAATACTGTACACGGTAGAAGGTAGCTGACAGCGAGTACAGTGTGTGCGTGTATGTAATGCGGCGGTATCCTTGTATTTAAGGCGAAAAAGAGAGAAAATCGTGTATATGGATAAAAAGAGCGAGAAAAATGAACACAGGGCGCTATATTAGCTGCACGACAATTACACCGAAGCCGACTGCTGGTGCGGTGAAGGTGACGGTGACGGTGACGGTGACGGTGGATCGATGAAACGCGCAGACGCTTTGGTATTGCACACACACATACATACATATATACGAGTATATATATGCTGCTTGCTTATAGGGGGACGTCTATAATTCAGGGTACGGCCGGCATTTTGCTGGTTGCTGCTTTTGCTAAAATGTTGGCTAGGAGAGAGAGAGAGATAGAGATAGATAGGACCCAGACACGATGATGGTAGCGATCCGATGGTGATGGTGGTGGAGATGGAGTTGGCGGCGGCAGAGTTTTTGTTTTTTCTACAACCAACGTCGAAAGGTTTAATTGAGGAGCCAATGAGCAGACGAGAATAAACGAGAGAAGCAATTTAATTAATTTGCACCTAATACGGTTAACGCGCTGGCGATGGCGTTCGCATGTATGTTTGTGTGTGTGTACGTGTAGCTGTATAGAGGCCTACGTACACTTTCGTACGAGTATACTGCTGCATCTAGCTGTGTAGCTTTTTCTCAAAGGTGATTCGAATGTATGTGTGTGTGTGTGTAAATGTACACCTAGGTGCCTACCTATTCCTTTTTTTATCCGTAATGTGTATGGTACGCATGTGATCGAGAGGATGGTGATGACTACCAAAGTAAGTGGAAGTATGTACGTTAATGCGGTGACTTTGTGTAATGAGTAGTAAAAGTAAACCAAACGAAGAACAACGTTTTATATAGCGAAAGATTTAGTACCGAGTAATACAGGAGTCTGTGCTGTGTAACGAATATACATTACATATACACCACCACCATCACCACCACTACCACCCTACGTATACTGTTTAGATGAGTTTTCAGGTACTTTGTATGCATATACGTTACGAAGGAACAAACCACGCAAAGAAAGATGCATATCTGATGTGGAAATTGTAACGATGCTGCGGTATACCGTTGCCGTTGCCATACCGTACTGTGTCGTCTCTGCGTTGGTGTTCTTTGATGTGAAAATAATTCGATTTTTCGCGCTTCCGTTGCGTCATGTCGCAACCACGACGTTGGTAAAAATTTTCCAACTTTTTCGCATTCGTTCGCGTATTGACATCGACCGTGTGTGTAGTCGTTAGAATTCCTGCCAAATGTGGTTACCAGCTCGCGTGTACCTAATGGAAACTTATCTAGCTACTTAACATTGTGTACTTTCGTATACGCGAACCGAACAGTTTACGTGATGACGTGTGTACTTCGAACCATACACGAAAGAATTTTTACTGTCGAAGTTTTTAGAGCGAGTTCTGTTGCAGGATGGGATGGACTTGGTGAGGTGAAAAGCAGGATCTAGAAATTACGATGTGTGCGTGTGTGCGCAGGCGATGACGTCGAGTGTTCATGAAGCAATAAGCAGCTGAAATTTTAACAGCTTGACGTCAAGTTGACGAAAAAATTATTGACCGTAAAAAATCCTTGCTGGCCATCTTGACCAGTGGTATATCTATGAAAGGAGGAGGATTATCGGATCTAAACTCAAAACCCAAGTAAAATTTAGTTGGAAATATGCCTCAAAAAGGGTACTTCTTAAACAATGCCTTAGACATAATTAATAATGATTTAAGGGAGGTAGGGGAACAGGTTTAAATTAGACTTTTCCAGGTCTTTGACAAAAAATAGAGGTACTCTGTTTTTACAGAGGAAAACTCGTACAACCCAAAGGTATGAAATTACCTTGTACGTTTAAAAATTTTTCAAAACTGATGGTTCAGATTTCCTTCCAGTGGTTGGGGCAAAACCTTGAATTTATTAATGTTGTTAGAAGGCGTTTCTTCAAATATTGACTATCAAAAACAACCCAAAAAAATAGGCTGAAATATTATAATAATGCGAATTGAATTCGCAGTGCTTTTTTCCCAATCAGTAGTACGGGTGGAGGGGTGAAATGAGGCTAAAAAGTCGACGCCATCAAAAAGCACGTCTAGAATCTACAAAAATATATATTTTTGTGACTGTGAGGAGGTAGGTAATGTGGCTGAAGAGTCGAGACTCCGGAAAAGCGCATATAGGACCACATAGTAAATTTCAATTTCTTAGCTCAATTTGGAGGAGAGAAAATTGCCCAAAAAAACACATTTCTAGGCTGTAAGAGGGCGCAATATGTCTGTAAAGTTGATACCACCAAAATGCACATCTATGGCCGGTAATAAGTCTACATACAAAATTTCAACTTCTTGGCTCAATTTGGAGGGGAGATGGAGGTAGAACATTCTTTTTTAGGGTCGAAAAGGAGAAAACCCCTCATATCTCCCTACCCGATTAACCTTAGAGAAGTTGATTTTTGGATATGTTATGCAACTTTGGATTGCCTATCTAGCCCTTCAGCACCCTTTTACCAAAATTTGAGCATAACTAAATATTGTCCCCGAGGTCATCTGAACTCCAGAATATCAAATCCGCCGTCAATTAAAGCCTATTCCCCAAATTCGGTCGATTTTTGTTGGTATCAAGTATTGCAAATGAATTTTAGTTTCGGGAAAAATTACCTAAATGAATATCTGACACGGTCAAAAGTGGTCGTAGTGATCTTCTAGGACCCCAAAATGGATTTTGTTGATATTCCTCCCCTCATACACCGTAGCTCGATTAATAGCCGGTTTTCATTGGCAATATGACCAAAAAAAATCAGAGTAAAAATCGTACTATTTCGATTTTTTTGGACATGGAAAAGCAAAATAACATGAAATTTCTGCTTTATTGTATTTTTAATTTCACTGTAGAAAAAATTCAAAATGAACAATTATTTTCTTGTATTCTTCGAAGAAACAGAGAAAACTGGGAAAACTTTTTTTCATCTTCTTTGATTTGTTATGACAAATGAAAAGCTAGAAATTCAAACAAATTGAAACGTATAATGAATTTCTGTGTGAGTTTTGAAATTTTTAATTAATTTAATGAAGATAAGGGTCTGGTAAGAAACCTCAAATATTCACCACGTACATTTGAGGTTAGTTTCGCAACTTGATTGACATGCTCTATCACGCATAATTATGCTTTAGCAAATGTGATGGGGGGGGGGGCGAATTTAAAAAAAAATGATTGTTCAACACTGAAAAAAAACACTCAACATTTTATAATAAAAAATGAAAATCTTTCATGGTTTTAAATTTAAATCTGAGGTAAATATTGGGCGTAGGCCGAATTTTATTTTGTGTTTTTTTTTTTTTTGGAAATCTTCAAACAGCGGGGTTACAGTAGTTGCGAAATGACCTCAAAATGATGTGGTAAAAATTTATGCTTTCGAACGAAATTTTTTTCAACATGCCAAATTGACTTAAAATTAAAAAAATTTTAAAGTCGAAAAAAAAAATATTTTGAAAATTTTTTCCAAGAATATGGAATTATTGCATGTATATATTTATACCCAAAAGTTTAAAAAAGAAATGTCGCTTCTTCCGTTTTTTCATGATTTTTTTGAAAAACTACGGAGAAATTTTTTTTGAGGATTTTTCAGAGATGTTTAAATAATTTCTTATGTTTTTCTACGAATTTTTCTCTATTATTAAATTTTGTTTCCAATAAAATTCTTTGTGTTATGGACCTAGTATTGCCTTTGTTAATTTGAGGTCAATTTTTATCGCTTATACCCTTTTCAGGGGTTCTCAATGGATATTTCAGAATACAATAGTGCAGTATAAATAATAGTTAAAAAAAAAATAAATGAAAAATTTCTCTCCAGAGTCCAAAATAATATGAAATATATCTCCTTTGATAGGATTTTTGCCTGAAAAATCGGGTTTGGGGGTAGAACTGAAATATTGCTTCAATTATCTTAAATTGAAGTACTACATCTATTTCACAAGAACGTTTCATTAAAAAAAAAAATCCTTCATGAGTTTTCAATAAGTCGTGAAAGAAGGCAGAAAGTGACATTTTTAAAAAATTCCCAAAAAAAGATAAATGGCGAAAATTTACCTGAAAATTTTAAAGTTTGAATCAGTTTTGCAAGTTGAAAAAATTGAGTTAGAGCTATACTGAAAAAAAAAAAGCGTTGAAGCTTCATTTTTTGAATTTTTTTTTTTTTTAAAGATGAAAAAAAACGTACGAGTATTTTTCAGTCACTGTTATTTTCGAATCTCAGTAAGGGGGAGGGGGGTGAGAAGTTTCAATTTTCATCATATGTATCACTAAAAGTACGCTAAAAGCAGTAAAAAAAAGGTGAAAAAAATTTCTGCAGGAGTTGAAACTTGTAGGTTCAGAAAATGAATTTAGATGACCTATGGCAAAGTATAAAAACTCTTTTATTCGCAAAAAAATGTGTAATAAACTAGCAAACCAAGTTTTCAGTTTACAAATTACAATATTTTAATAGTTCAACTTTAATTGCTAATATTTCGCAAATTACGCCATCTAAAGAAAATTCAACAACTATTTCGAAAAGTTGGAAAATTTCACGTTCGTTCTCAATTTTCGTAAAACTCGAAGTTTTCTTGGAAAATCCATTTTTATAGGTCGTTAAACAGAAAACATTAAGAGATGAAGGGGATGAAGATTTATCCATCTACGATGTGAGATAGAAACAACCTTTACGGTATTTATCCAATTTTTTTTGGCTTTTTTTTTGTACTGAAAATTGTAAGTCGAGTATACCACGTTGGCGCAACATTACAGCATTCGAATTACCGTTGAATAAGAGAGTCAGTATGGGTGCTGGTTGACGTACTAGATTTTTTGTATATAGTATGGTCGAGTCGGTCGTCGAGAGGCGATATTTTACCGCGTGAAGCGTTGTGAGAAAGACACGAAGTTGATGAAACGCTGAGAAAATTTTGGACCGTATCCAGAATGTCAATTTAATATCTCAAATTAAAACCGAAGCGAAGTCACTTTACCGCCTTCTAGCTGTTTTTGTTGCCTGTATTCTTTTTCTTTTTTTTTCTCTCTCTCACAATTCGATATGTGCAATTTTTTTCCACCTTAAAAATACTGGGTTGCTGGTTTTTTTTCTGCATTTTCAAAATTTTTCTTACTTAAATTTGAGAATTTTCATGTGCGAGTTTGTTTTCTTGGCAGAAAAAAATTTTCAATTTATTTTTTCACTGCTGTTGTAAGAGTAGGTAGGTGTTTGCTTGCGATGGGGAATTTTTCTTTGTACAGATGCACTTGGGTTAGTTGCTGATGTGTTGAGGAAGGAATTTTTCCCATCATTAAAGCAGATTGTATTGAAATTCACGTGGAAGAGAGGAAGGTCTGTAATAATACGACGTATTATTTATGATTACGAATTTACAAATCAAAACGCTAACAAAATGATTCAGTTTTTTTTATGGCTGCTACGTATACGGTGCGATGGAGAAGTCGGAAGTGTTGAAGGTTCTTTTTTTTTTTTGGTATGTGTGCAGTAAATGGTGGAACGAAGGGTTTGAATTATTCATCAGATTTAAAATAATCTTTCGACGTGTTTTCCGTGTCTAAGTATTCGTATGGACTGGTGGATTAATTATTGCGCTATTAGTAAAATGTGTTCTAAAAAGACGAAACAAAATATGGATTGGACTGATTAAGGATCAAAATACTTACGATTAAAATTGGCGGTTTTTTTCAACACATGTCCACATAGCAAAATGAGTGGAAGTAAAATGGGACCCTTTTTTTTTTTCAGAGAAAAAATTATCCCCATCGGTAAATTATAATAATAATTCGCGAGAGACGAGTTGCGACTTTACACTAGAAATCCATACGACGGGTCATAATAAAATAATGATAGGGAGGCGCCGTGCGGGGTCCAGAGGGGGTTAACGAGCTCTTCTTATGTTTCGTCTGGCTGTGACGTTTTGTACGACCTTGACGAACAATTAAACCTGTTATTTTTATTGATGTAAGCGCTCGCTGTACGTATACAAAAAAAAAAAAAAAAAAAAAAAAAAAAAAAAAAAGACCGAAGACCGAGTGAGAGGAGGGTAGAAAAA
>FIZR01005051.1:0-39485 GCA_900060175.1 Ferrisia virgata
ATGCATCGTGGAACATAATATTTCTTTTTTCCTACTGGGAATTTTAAAAAGTCTTCTAAAATAGTCTATCAATTTCCCACTTCATTTTCAGGGGCTAGGCATGCTACCTGAAAAACTGATTTACTTTGGTGGTCAACTTGGTATGCATCACTAGCATAATTTGTCAGCAGGTCTGGTTTATCTTGGGTACAAGGGGGCTAATCCATATGCAATTGATCAATCTAGATTACAATATCGAGTATTAAACGGTCATGTAAGCCATCCTTGTACTTACAGACCTACCATAAGATTTTCAAAACCACCTAGAAAAGGATTCGACCCGACCCAACAACCAACGATACGTATTCAAAGAAGAATAAAATCTCAACTATAATACTTTTAGCTGGCGTTAATAAAAAGAGATATACTTTAATGTTAGCGCACGAGGAGGAGTCCATATAAAAAAAAATCCACTTATATATACGAACAAGAAACGCTTATACAGAGAGAATAAAGTCTACGTTATAATCAAGTCATCAATGAAGGATTCCAACGAGATTACAAGTTTTTGTCTTGGTTTTTTCTTCATCTGGCGATAATTATCGGAAACAGCAGCAGCATTCTAGTATCGTTGAATTTATTATACTCGATACCTTTTTTTTTTTTTTTAAAGTCATGCAGGTCATATATAGCTGAGGTAATTCTCTCGCCTTTTTTCTCTTATTTTTATTTTTATATTGGCTCTCTAGTACATGCGTATGTGTGTAATGTAATAATGGAATATGAAAGGTAAGAGAGAGAGAGAGAGAGTGAGAGAGAGAAAAAAGAGCCAGCCTTCTCGAAATGTGCTGGTATTGTTAAAGTGCATTAAATTAAACCAGACTTTAACGACAAATTATCATCTAGTGTGTTTGAAAATTGCATGATGGGGTTGAGATTTTACGAGCTATAGCACGAGAGGCTGGTATCGCGATGTAGTCTTGTTAAGTATACGAGGTGATAGATGATTGGTTTCTTGTGCTCGTCGTTCTTTTGTATGTAGGATAGTTCAAAATAATACGTACATCAACGGTAGCTTCGTCTATTTTAACGTGCAAGTGTAAATTGACCTGTACGCTGATGATGTGTTGAAGTGAAAATTTTTACTCGTCATGTATTTTACGAGTTGGTGGTGAGTATCTGTGTGTGTGTTTTTCTCATTTGGCTGATGAAGACGAAACTGGATTTTTACTTTTTTTCAAATGAAAAAAGATGATTGTGAGATTGATTTTAAAAAAGATGTATACTTTTGAAAGTTGTTTGCCTCGTATTTTTGTGTTTGAAGAGATCGGCCTAAGGTGATAGGGTGAATAAAACATGTTTATTTCAACCATTAGAATTGCTTGAAAAATGGCAAATTTGATTGAAAGGTTCAAAATTTAGCCGAAAAATCGATCTGAAGTTTTTGACGCTGAATTAGGATGCTGTGCAGTTATGTGTGAATTGTTGCGTTCGTCGAATGAAAAAAACAGCACTGTGCAAAGATTTTTCTTAATCAGTGGTAGGGGTCGAGAGAGTGGGGACTTCCTAAAGACAGATCTGAGACCTTTACTAATATACATACCAAATTTTACTCGTTCCGAAGTCGCTGCGATTCTATCAGGTTCAATTGTTCGGTGAAAATTTAAAAAAATTTTGCACAGGTTCTACAACTTTGGAAAATAATGACCTTTTATTGCTTGCTCAGCTTGAATAAGAACTACTCGTACGATTTTTTATTTTCAAAAAAAAAAGTGCATCTCTTTAATCTTTACCTGAAAATGTCGTAATGGTATAAGTAAAAGTTATGATTTCTTACTTCCCCTCTCCTTTCGATTCCTTCCCCATAATACCTTCTTCTTTTCTTCACCCTGACGATAAATGGAAAATTTCGACTCTACAATAATTATGGTAGTCCAAATGAGCAGATTGGATGAAAAGACATTTCATTTATGCTATTGATAAATTCACGAGTGTAAGAAGGGTAAAATTTGCCCATAGCGTGTTTCATAAAGTCTTCGTAGCATTTTTAGTCAGGTTTTTCGAAGGGAACCCATGACTGTTACAGTCGTTCGGTCTGATATGTTTTTTTTTTAATTACTCTGCTCCATACCGGCCAAAATTGCTGAAATTTAAGATTTCGCCAAAACTATTCGACTGTATTTTTCTATTCAAGTTTAAACGGTCCATGGTCCAAATTGAAGGAAGTCCATTTTTGTGAAGGGGGGTGTGTGGGGGTGAAAAATTGAAAACTGAATAAATTTCACTGCCAATCGATAGGAAATCAAAAGAGCTGTAACGTATCCAAAAATTAACTGTCTACGTTGATTACAGCCCAAGAAATCGGTCCATTTGGACCATTTTACAAATATTTCGAGCAATTGCTCGTCTGTACAGGTCGTACTGATTCACCCAGAGGGTTGAAACTTGGTAAATAATTGACAGGGTAGTGCCCGGGGTGTGACTTTTTGGGGTTTAGACTCGACATTCCTAACCCATCTTATTACAGGTCCAAAAACCCCATTTTTTCAACGTTTTCGATGAATTGCTCACCTGTACAAGTCGCCCTAATTGAACTATCACCTTGAAACTTTGTACATAGGTCGGCGAGATAGGCAGGGTGTGCCTTTTGGGGGTCTCAATTATTTCTGTTCAAATGGGCCCATCTTTTTTTCGATCCTTTCCAAATTCAACGATAAATACAGGTAATTGTAATACATTTCTATGGAAATCTTTTTTTCATCATCGATTTTAACACGTTGATGAGACGATGGCGAAGAGATTAAAGGTCGACCATCTATTTAAAAGTGTACCTACGCTTTTTTCTAAATTTATATTCAATATATGGAAATTTATTATCGCTAGAGGAAATGCAGGAATCAAAAAGTGTACCATTCTAAATAATCGAAAAACACCTGTACGACGAATTAGAGACATGAACGACAGGAAAAATTGACTCCGAATGCATTGCCTCGCGAAACTTTTTTTTTTTAAATTTTAGTAGCGAGCCTATGGAGTACGAACATCGAGCAGACTTGGTTGGTTTGATGTAAACAGACGTGGGCAGAAAGCTCTCTGCTTATAAATATCGAATCGATGGGCCAAAAAAAAAATTACCAATGCAATTTAGCCATAGACGCAGATAAGTGGAATATTTATTTGGGGCAAAGGGGGGAGGGGGTGTTAGCCCCGCATCTTCACTTATAAAAAAAAAATATCTCGTTATATGTACCGAAAGGCAAGAGTGAAGGGTCCCAAAATATGCATTCGAAGCCCTCAATGGTATTTTTGACTTCCATCAAAGATGGCATTACATTTTTTTTAGTTGTACGCGTATGAATTATCGTTTATTAAATTTTCATGAAAACATACGTAACGACTCGTTCAACATTTGAGAAGGCTACCCCCTCCCCTCCCCTCCCCTCCCCTCCATCCATATCTCCGCCTATGATTTTTAGTATATTTTTCGTAATTTCTGGAAACGAAGTAACTTCATCTGTATCCTTACTTTTTGTAAGGGTAGAAATAGGAGATCGAAAAAAGAAAAAACACCTCCGTTGTTTTGTAATCTATATTTATGCGAATTGTTCTACTTGTGTGATCATTGTATTTTCAATCAAATCATCGCAACAAGCGTAATAATTATTCATCCTACGATGCAAATGCTCGTATATGTGTATTTATCTGTAGTGGGTATTTTCAATTCAATACTCTGGCTGAGACTATACGCAATGCTTCACTTTGACTCGCTACGCTGTGACTATAAAAAATGACTATTAACTTGTAAATACAATATAGCGTATTGAAGTACACAGACACACACACACACACACACACACCTAATCTTATCTATATCCATACACACGAGCCGAGCCAAGCGGTCCTACTGAATTCAAATACAACAGGTTACGTAATAAATTATAATTTATCGACGGTTAGCATATATGTTGTTTTAATTATTACATAAGAAGAATTTAGTGTTTGATTTACTCGGCGGTAGCCGCCTTTAAGAGTGCGTATGAACTACTTACGAAAGGATGGAGAGATTTTTTATTTTTTTTTTTTTGAAATTTACCCGAGGTACGGTGCTGAGCTGTAAAGCGTGTGCGTTTACGAAGCCTAGACCATTCATTGTACGAGTAGGTAGGTCTGTGAAGTGTATTGTGTGGTATTTTTTTTTTTTTTTTTAATATATTTTTTATTTTAATAAATACACGCGAGAGAGTTTTATTTACGCAATAAATTAGCTATACGCGGAGAGGATGGATTTAATGGATAATACGTATTGGCTTCGTGGTAGTGTATTTTTTTATAATTTATTAGTTGCGGGCGTTATTTGTTTTATTGATATATATATTGTATGTATTTATACGTAAGAGTATATACGAGCTTGTCGGCCTAGTAGTAGTAGTAGTAGAAGTCGTCGACGTCGTCTTTAGAGTATTCAATAAGATATCTATACTGTGGCGTTGTGTATGGTTCGGCTACCAACTGCACCATCGTGCTGAATAAAAGGGTATCGATATACGTAACATCGGAGACGGTGAGAAATATGCGACGTCAAGATTGTAATTAGTTAATTGTATTGAAATTCAATAGACATTAGCCGTATACGTGGTACACACATAGAGGTCTATAAATAAATATATGGTAAAAGTATAATACAGATAGGTATAGGTACAGCTGTATAAAGAGAGGCTTTTGAATACGACGCTCATAATACAATAATAAATACAGCCTAGGTATGCGAAAATGGCGTCATCGACGACGATGTGTTTGTGTTTTGCGTGGCCTGTTGTGATCGGTCGCCTACAAACGAGTATACCAATACACTCGAAGCGAATAATAATAATCTAAACATAAGCTAATAATGAGAATCTGCCATAGGTGTAGGTACTTTCTCTAATATACGGATCAGCGTCAATATCCATTGCAATGCGATCTAACCCGAAGGTAATTCTTGTTACAGGATCGTTTGACCGGCCATGGAGGTATATCTTCTATTGGATCAGGTAGCACAGGCGGTGGATCATCACCGTTCAGTCCTCACCATCACCACCATCACCACCGAAACACGACGCCGACAAACAGCGGACCCGGTAGCGGAGGAAGCGCTATGGCCGCCACGCACCACCAAGACTTCCAACCACCATATTTTCCGCCACCATTTCCACCCAGTCACCATCACCAGCATCACCAATCGTCGACGGCCACCTCGCCATCGACCATGGATTACCTTAGCGATCCGTACTCGCAAACGCTCAACAGCCTTCATCAAAGTGCCCAAGTCGCCGCGCACTACAATCAGCTGACGGTAGCCGCCGTATCCGCTGGACAAAGACACGACGCTCTGAGACGGGCCGATACAGCGGATTCTATACACGTGGTAAGTCGCTGACACTGCCCTTGTAATCATCTATATATATATATATATATATATATATATATATATATAAGATCGCGTATTATGGGTACGAATTGAGTCGTGAATTCAGCTGGTTCAATTGTAATGCAAATGGCTGCAGTAGACATCGGTATTGTAAATTATCAGCCAATAACATATATAACTGGGGGGGGGTGTTACCCTTTTCACCCTGCCAAAACGTACTTTTCAGAATGGAAATCCTTGGAGAAGTCTATGAAATTCCTGCTAGAAAAATATCAAATACAGCAGGCTACCAAAACAATTATAAAATCCCTACTCCAAATTCTATTTCTTTTTTTTCTCTGGCCAAAGACGGAGATAGGAAGCATGAGAGGGCTTACGTTTACCCTGAAATTCTGAGCTAGTCTCCCCCCCCCCCTAAATATTTCCAAGAAAATCTGATATGTGATAATACGTAGATGCAATTAGAAACGGTTAAATGATATTTTTGAACCTTTCACACTTGATATTTCGTAAATTTTCGCCCCTCGCTTCGCTAGGGCTATGCTAATTGTGCTAACAATGAAATGTGAATTTTTTTTGGAAATAAAAGTAACGGTTTCGGCCCCCTTCCCCTCCCCCCTCCACGTGCCTGAGGTCCCAATTAAAAAATATACCTGGTAAAAAAATTAGAGCTCGAGGGAAATTTTTCATTCAAAAACGCTTTTAACCTTCTCGTAAAAAGATTGAACTAGGCATATTTTTTCTGTCGAAGATTAAGTATTTGAAAGAACAGAAAAGTACAGCAGTGTTACTCTACGATTATCATCTGGGAGGAATTTTTTATAAATTGTTGTTAGAAAGTAAATGTAGAATAAAACCTGAGCGAAATGAAGGCGAAAATTTCAGAAAATATTAGGAGCGAGTGATAAAAACCGAACGGTTTAACTTATCGTTGAACTCTGAATGCCAACGAATTTTGAAAAATTTCAATTTCCAGAAGAGGCTTTTAGCCCTCTCAACTCCCATTGGGTACGTCAACGCATCTAAAATAGAAATCTATTGTCATATTTAAAAAAAAAATCCTTTAATCCCAAATTAGACCTGTTTCAATATACAAAATAAAAAAATATATAGAAATATATCGTGAACTGGTAATTTTCAACTTCTCGTTTCTCATCATTAAAAAAATTTTCACCCCCGCCCGGCATCTTTTTTTCCTCGTACAAATAATTAGATAGAAAAAAATCACGAAAAATGTACGAATTTCCAATTTTTTAATTTCGGTGAAAAAAGGGGAATCTTGAAATCCAAATACGAAGGAACCATCCCCCCCCATTTGATTTTTCTGTATGTAGAAGCATAATGATTGATGATTTTATATTTTGTGGTTTTTAATTTACTGGCGATAGGCTGGAGAATATTTTTTTTTTCATCCTCGCCATTTTTCTTCCAAGAACCGTTGGCTGAAAGGAGGAGAGGGGAGGAGCGAAAAATTTACCAATTTTTTTGAAATTTTGAAACAATTGAAACCTTTAGTGCTAAAATTGCATTTTTACAAGTTTTTAAATTCGTGTTGGTAAGTTCGTGTTGATGGCATAATTTTTCTCTTTTTTTCTCTACCCAGTTTTTGTCAACTTTTTACGATTTACAAGTTTTTTTTACCAACTTTTGCAGCTGGCTTTGTCCCCCCCCCCCCGAGCGATGCCACTGCTGATATCAAATCAACCGTAGTGATCGTATTTTGAGCCAATGAAAATAATTTTGAGTATGGGATTCTGCGATACTTTTTCTTAATTAGTGGTTGGGACTGGGAAGTGAGGGTAGAGGTTAATATCGAAGTAAACATTTGGATTAAACAAAAACCCCATCTAGGATCTTAGCTAAACTTACATGTCAAATTTTAATTCTCTACCTCGATTTAGAGAAGAGAAATACGCTGAACAAACTCGGAAAGTGGCAAAAATCAATCTTACCTTACCAAAAACTACTTTAAAATTGAAGTGGAAACCCTCAAAAGGTACATTGCCAAATTTTAGCCCTCCAGCTCCATTAAGCGGGGTGGGGCGGAGGGGGGGCTTAAAAATATCCAAAAAGGGCAAAACCAATAATACATTTGAGACTGATTTTTGAATACGTCACACAAGTTTTAATTCTCTATCGATTGATTGAAAAATGACTGATTTTTGTGATTTTTTAACCCCTCAGCATCCCTCTCCTAAATTTGTACGTTACTGAATTTTGATCGTAGGCCATCCTCATTCGTGTATATCTAATTCGACTCAGATCTAAGCCTACTGGTCGATTTTGGGCGATTTGGCAACTTTGAAAGTTCAGCGTTTGATTTTCATAGTTTTTGACGCATGTCGAAAATGTCTTGGTTAATTTACATTTTACTCGCGTACAACTTGACGGATCGAGCTGAAATTTTTACAACCGGTTCATCTTGTGAGAGAAAAGAACTTGTATACATTTTGGTGCAAATTTGTTCGCTTAAAACTGAGATCTTGAGCTTTTTTGATTTTAAAAGCTCATTTCTTTCTGACTCGATAGCTCTGCTTAAAAAGACCGATCGTCGTGAAATTTTTATGGAAAAATAATTAGAAATTTCACTCTTTACAACTTTGATTATTATGAATTTTTCTCAAAAGCTCATGGTTTTTGTGAAAAATGGCTTCGAAGTAGAGTAGTTTATTCCTGTTTTTCACAAATATCTCGCAAATGGTATATCCTGGAGAAAAACTGGGAGTAATTGAAGTTCAGAAATTTTACACTCTCCAACTTTGGTCTTTACAAAATTTTAAAGTGGCTTTAAAGCTCATGGTTTTTGAGAAAAATGTCTTCAAAGTAGTTTATTTCTGTTTTTCAAAATTATTTCGAAAACAATACATCTCAGGGAAAAAAGGGATGAAGACTTGATGTTCAGAAATTTTCACGGTTTTCGAGAAAAATGGCTTTAAAGTTTGAAGGCTTATGATTGGTCGATTTTTTGCTTGCTTTTCTTATGAATTTATCTCAAAAACTCACAGTTTTCGAGAAAAATGGTTTCAAAGTTGAAAGGCTTGTGACAGGTTGCTTGAAGTTGCCCCCCCCCCCTCCAACAAGTATCTTATATATATTTTTTCTCATTTAGTAGGAAGAGATAGTCAATTGTAGATCTTTTTTTTACGAAATCCACTTTTTACAATCGCTGATAGCGATAGTTGATTCGATGCACCAGACTAATCTTTTGCTAACCATTTTTTCTAGGATTTTACATGGTACGCAAGTTGGGAAAATTGGTCGATAACTGGCTGGAAAGGAACAATCTTTATTAGGTTTTAGAATCGAGATTATGGTGGTCATTCTCCATGAATTAGGGAAGGATTTTGAAGTCCAGATTTTATTAAAAAGATTTTAAAAATGAGTTTTAGCAGTATCGGGGAGGTGTTGTATCATGAAAGGATGGATATCATCTGGGCCTGGAGATGAATTTTTAATGACTTGCTTCGGTACATAATCAAGTTCATCAAACGAAAATGGGGAATTGTAATCTTCCAAGTTGTCAGAATGAAAATTTATAATTGTTTTTTCAGATTCAGATTTCAATTCTTGAAAGGCAGGATCGTAAGAGTCATCGACTGAAACTGCTGCAAAATTTTGAGCTAACACGTTTGCTATGTCTTGTTGAGAATCATAGATTATGTTATTATCTATGATGTGAAGTATGGAATTTGAGATAGAAGAACCTTTTTAAGGCTTGAATGCTTTTCCACATATCTTTTATAGATGTGTTTTGGTTTATCGACAACATGAATTGTTTCCAACTCTCTCTTTGCTTTGTGAGGTTAACAAGACGAGCGAAAACTCTTTTCTGTTTGAAAAACATAACATTTTCTAGGGAGCGATTTTTTTTTTTTTTTTGAACTTACAGAGAGTTTTTTTCCCATCATTGATAGACTACTTTTTTGAGCACTTTGTTTGAGGATTTTGGAATGCTTTTTTCAGCATCTGAAATAATGCAGTCCGTGAATTTTTTAACCAAGTTTTCTATATCGAGATCAATATCATCGCTTATTTGGATCAGTTCATTAAAAAGAAACCAGTTTGCTTTTTCTATCAGCCATTTAGGGAATTTTTCTAAGGGTGTATGTTTAGAAGCTATTGAGATTGATATAATAGTAATGGGAAAGCAATCGCTAAAGTAAAGATCATTTTGTGGGTTCCAATTAATGAGATGAGCGATGTTAGGTGAACAAAAAGAAAGGTCAATTTGAGAAAAAGAATCTTTTAAGGCGTTGAATTGGGTGGCCCGTTTATTCAATAGAAAAGCGTTATTTTTAGTGAGATGTTTCCACGATTATTTACAGAACATGATCCCCCGAAGTGGGGGAGCGAGCATTACAGTCTCCTACAACGATGTATGGGTTTGGAAGTTGTTTGATAATATTTTGGATTTCTTCAACCGATATGTTTTGATGTGGTAGAATGTAAACATTGCAGATTGATGGTTTCTTAAAAGATAGGTTAGCAGTATTTATTGTGATAGCAATGGTTTGTAGTTCTCCTACAGTAAGATCTAAGTATGGAAGAAACGATGTTTTTCTTTTTCAACTAGAATCGTGACACCTCCGCATGCTTTATCATCACCAGGAAAATCAGATCGAAAAATTTCGTGGTTTTTTAGCTGATGAGTGTTTCCTGGGCGTGAGTGGGTTTCTTGAAGACAGATGCTAGATGGATCAAATTTTGATATTAAAGTTTTAATTTCAGCGTAGTGGCTTTTGACTCCATTTATATTGCACTGTATTAGAAAAGTCATAATCTATATTTTGCTTGATGAATACCTGGGAGGGGGAGGGGGGAGACTAAATCCATTATCATGACATACCTACAGTAAATCGTACCTAGTTTACCATTCGATAAAATACACATGAAGCATAAATTAAATAGTTATAAAATAAATTAACATAAAAATATTACGAGGGCTATTTGTATATGTATTACTGCTGTTGGATTAATTTTCTTCTTCAGATGTAATCGAGGTGCCACTCTCTTTTTGGTCAGTGACTTGACTCGTTACCTCATCGTAACGTCTAGTGACGTCACAAAAAACTTTGAAGCTCGATTGCAGTATTTTGAAGGATAATTTCGAAACACTGCTTTCGTGTGGACCACTCTCTCGCATTGACGTGAATGTACAGTCAAAATTTCAGCCCATTTAGCTGTTGTATAGATACGTATATTTGGGTTCAAAAAAATTTTCAAAAAATCTCCCCTCACCCTTCTGGATGATGTCGACAAAATCATCATAGATAAGAAAACTTGAAGGTTTCAAGATCGGCAAAGAAGACGAAACCGCTGTCATTGCTGTGGAAAATGTCACTGCAGACTATACCTGTATAACTTACGTACATGAATGAAAGGTGCTCGAGTTAACTGGCTCCCATAGCACGTACACGTACTCATGCTGGATGGTATTAGTTAAACAAATACCATTCAAGTTGGATGCGGTATTTCCGCAAAACTACATTCTTATATCCGATAAACGAGCCAATAAAAAATTGAAATCTCGTCGTCTATAGGTATAGAGAGGTACACGAACGTCGTACGCTTCCATAACTAGTTATATAGGCTAATAAAATATAACAGTTGTTGGTATATTCACCGGCTATAGATTTATATAGTTAGGTATATCGTTGTTTAGGTGTACTTTATACGTATATTTTGTATAGGTCTAGTAGGTCTAGGTACCTGCGTGTGTCATTACGTATAGTCTTCTTATATGGTAGTACCTACCTACATATACATAAATATATATATGCAATACATACGAAAGAAGCAGAAGGGGTACATTATCTATACAGCCTGTTATCATTGAGAAAAAAAAATCTCGTAATTTTTCAATTAAAAGCTACTCTCGCGCTCGTGCCTCCCTCATGAATATCGTAAAAACTTGTTAAGTAGGTACATTGAAGAGGTTTCTCATTTCCCCTATTAGCACCCAATAAAGGCCTGGATATGAAATTAATAGATAGACGATTTTCGTTTAATTAATACACGATAACGTACGGCACGGTACACGCGAAGAAGGTATGAGGATAAATTTTTGAAATATCGCAAAATCCTTCACATACTTTAGGAAAAATGCTACGTATATTCCGAGTGATAGTATTCGGATGGAAGAAATTTTCACGATGATAACGTCTTCACGAACAGCAGCCTCGTGTACTGTATATATTAAGAAGATATTTTTCAGCTGCGAAGTTAATTAAAAATGTTTGCTTAATTATGAAAATCAGCTCTCGTTTTACTCGCGTATATTTAATTGGCACTATTTTAAAGAAATATTTCAAACATGTCGAGAATTCGCGCGGCGAAGTTATTCGTTGTAACGCCCGTTTTGTAAAACTGCGCTACGTCTCGAAATTCTTCGTAGCAAAAAGCTCGTCGTCTTTAGATATTCGAAAGTACGTATTTAGAATAGGAAAAAACCAACCCTAATCTAACTTATACCCCTTTTCTTCGTAGATGATGATAATTTTGAATTTGAAAATATTTACACGCGTGTAACATAGAATCGTGTAATCACCGTTTGTAATATTAGCTACAGGGTGTTCTTCAAATCGGATGTATTGTCACGCATTTTACTGTGGGGCTAGTTTTTTTTACATTTTATGCAGGTTCTGATGTTTTGAAAAATAACTAGCTGATGCAGTTAAAATCAACACCGTAAGATAGCTTCGCTTTGCGATCGTTTTCACTCGACTTTTGCTAAATTTTCATGCCAAATTTCAAGCCCTTTCTTTAATTTGAAAGGGAGATAAGCATCGGGCGAATTTGAATAATGGCCAAAACCTTACCCAACCTGACCGAAAATCACTTTTGATAGGTATTGTAAAGTCGAAACCTCCAAAAAGCGTACCTCAGACGTCTACTAAATTTACATGCCAAATTTCCACCTCCTTGTTTAATTTGGGGGGGAGGTACTTATACGAGAAACCGATCTTGAGAAAAAAACTACGTATTTTTTACCAATTAATTAAAGCAGCAAACTAATTTTTGGATATTACGCGCAACTTTTGATTCTTCACATATTAAATTAGTCTTAAAACGAACAATTTTGTAATTTTTGCCTCTCAGTCCCCCCTCCCTTTCCCACCGGTCATTTTTGAATTTCACTAAATTTCGAGCCAAGCTCATCCAAGCTTGTGACATACCCTAAAATGTTATTAATCGCCTTCTGATAGTCTCCACAGTCTCTTTTGGGGTATGTTGCAATTAACTTGCTGTACGGAGTAATAATAAAATGTCCATTTCTCTGAACCAATATTCTGAATAAACACCCATTTTTGCATTGAACTCTGTTGACCCTTCTTACCAGAAGTTTATGTCTCACTCTATCACTCGTAAAAAAAAAAAATAGTATCCCTTCTGGTTTTGTCATTTCATTGTCAGTATAGAATAGAAAGGTTTTCGCTGTGGTGCTAAGGGTCTATCTTAAATTCAAGAAGTAACTACCATAAACTTGACCATCATGTTTCATTTATAGGAGAATAAATCTGCAAACATATATTAACCTAATCAGTAAAGTCATTGTGTTTGTATAGGTCAAGTCATTTTATGCATTTTCCATCTCCTCTTTCTGTTTACCGTGTTTTATGTGATTATTTGAGCTTTACGACTTGATAGCACTTCCATACGTGTCTATGATTTCCGCCGTTCGAACAAGTCAATTAAATCTAATTTTAAAGCTAAAAGACATCGTATGAATACCTGTTTCATATATACTTGCCAACAATTTAGAAACCATTTAAATACATATAATTCCATTTCGCCTTTGAGCTAAATTTAAGCTAGTATTTTTTTTTTCAGTTATTTAAAGCTCGCGTCTAAGACATGTACTTGATGTGCATTTCAAGTTTCAACTCCTCTAATGAGTAGTAAAAGTTGATTCGATTTTTTTTTTCTTGTGAAAAAAAGCCTTAAATATTTCAAAAAAATTATATCGCTTATTTTTAAAGGAAATTATGGCAGTTTTGATGCGATTGGCTACCTCAAAAAATGGAAATGGTTCTTTAACAGTTTCTTGATAAGTAAATATCATCTTTATAAAGATGAGTTTCGTATTGGTATTTTGATTTATGTCATATTTTATACCATTGAAAGTAAAAATTACACCAAAATGTTTCTCAATGTGAGTTGGTAATTGATTTATCAGTATTGAAAAGCTCGAAAAATCCTGATTTCCTCATCGCCTTTTCGCTCTAAAAGTTGATTTTTTTGATATGTTGCAGTGATGCATAATGCGATTCGGATATTTTTCTAAATTACTGATACCTATGATTTTAGTGAAATTTTGTACGCACTTTAAATACTGAAAACGAATTGGATAGTGGCAAATAACCAGGTTTTGTTTTGTTTCTCGATTTTTGTAAAAATTTGTATAAATCTTTTTTTCGGGCGAGGGGGCGATAAACACAAAACTGTCTGTAAAGATCAATAGAAGCGAACCGGTTTCTTCTCAAAAATTTAGCTCAATTTTTGTGCAAATTGTTACACATGGCTTTTTCGTAGAGCTGAAAAAAACTATAGTAGAGGAACTGGTTTTGAAATCCAGTTTTTAGAGTGCTTTATTCCGATTCGTTATTTTTTTTTGGAAATTTTGTACACGGCTGTTTCTTGCGCTTTGTAATAAAAACGAATCTGATTATGAAGATTGGTGTAAATTAACCGGTTTCGAAATGAACCAGTTTTGTATAAGAAACTTTAGCTGATTTTTTCACGTGAAACCGGTTCATTTATGCGACCTTTGAAAACCAAATTATTTTTTAGTTACAAGTTCTACTACAACTGGTTCACTTTAAGAGTCAGTTCATTTGATACAGTTTTTATTGTGAAATAGATTTAAACACTATAAAAAGTGCACGTATACCAATTTGCATAAAAATCAAATTTTTAAAAAAAGAACCGGTTCATCTTGAAACCAGTTCACCCAGTTTTTATGGCCATATTTGCGTTTAAAGTGTAAAGAAACAAAATTATAGCAATTTTTTATAGAATCAAGCAGAATTTATGGAACAGAACCGGTTTATTTCGAAACTGGTTTACTGTCGGTGGTTTTCACGGCAAGATTCATGCCATACCGATTTTTACCAAAACCAAGTAAAATTTATAAAACAAAACCGGTTTATTTCAAAACCAGTTTTCTTTTTTCAGTTTTTATAGCGAAGTGAAAACAGGTGCATAACAATTTCAGTGAAAATCGTGCAAAATTTTTGAAACGAATCCGATTTATCTCAAAACCGGTTCACTTTTGTTGGCTTTCACTGGTTATATTCGTGTTTTAACCCCCCCCCCCCACAGGTGTTTACCTATCGAAAATCGAGTAAAATTCGTAAAATTAAAACCGGGTTATCTCGAAACCGGTTCACTTTTTACAGTTTTCACGGCAGGATTCATGTCTGAAGTCTCAAAAAACAACTCTATACTGATTTTCACAAAAACCAAGTAAAATTTATAAAACAAAACCGGTTCATTTCAAAACCAATTTACTTTTTCATCTTGAAACCAGTTCACCCAGTTTTTATGGTCATATTTAAGTTTAAGGCGTAAAGAAACAAAATTATAGCAATTTTTTTCTAGAATTAAGCAGAATTTATGAAACAGAACCGGTTTATTTCAAAATTGGTTTACTGTCGCTGGTTTTCACAGCAAGATTCATGCCTGAAGCCTCAAAAAACAACTTTATACTGATTTTCACCAAACCCAAGTAAAATTTATGAAACAAAACCGGTTTATTTCGAAACCAGTTCACTTTTTTCAGTTTTCATAGCCAGGTGAAAACAGCTGTATAGCAATATCAACGAAAATCGTGCAAAATTTTTGAAACAAATCCAATTCATCTCAAAACCGGTTCGCTTTTGTTGACTTTCACTGGTTATATTCGTGTTTAAAGCCGCCCCCCCCAAACAGGTGTATACCTATCGAAAATCGAGTAAAATTCGTAAAATTGAAACCGGTTTATCTCGAAACCGGTTCACTTTTATCAGTTTTCACGGCTATGTTCGTGTTTAGAGCATCAAAAAACGGAAAAACGGTTGTATATCTGTCGAAAATGTAGAAAAATTAAGGGAGTGAAATTAGTTTACTTCTATGGGTTTTCGCAACCAGATTTGTGTTTAGAACCTCAAAAACTGCCGTTCACCTATCGAAAATAGAGAAAAATTTATGAAACAAAACCAGTTCATCTCGAAACCATTTCACTTTTATCGGTTTTCGTAACCAGATTCATGTTTAGAGCCTCCAACATGAGCTGTAAACCCGTCTATAAATTTATGAAACGAAACCGGTTCATCTCAAAACCGGTTTACTTTTGCTATTTTTCAAGGCTAGATTTATGTTTAGAATGTCGAAAACCACATGTATATCAATTTACATTAAAAACCTCGCAAAAATTTATAAAACAAAACTTGTTTATCTGAAATCCGGTTCATTTCCGCCAATTTCCCATGTCGAATTCGTTTTCACTTCCTCAAAAACGTGGTAGTGGATGTGGAAATTTTTTCAAAAATCGACTATATCAGTTAATCATAACCTCATCGTTTGATTCTTCATTCTTACATTAATTTTGGAACTCTCACTTATGCACCTTCTATTTGATAGCGAAACGAGTATAATTTTCAAATTTGAGCAATTTCCTATACTAAGGAATATTTTTTCGATCAGTGAAGCGACTGCGTAATTCATTATGCGTGCTTAACAGTAATTGAAATCGAATTTCAAGACGAGGAAAAGAATTTCTCGCACACTACTACCCTCACCTTTGCCCTTACCCGTATAATTGAGATTTTTCTTTCAAAAAAATTGACCTAAAAACGTATACACAGGGGCCTGTTATTTACAAGCCTCAATCAATTAATCTTCATTTTATATTCGATGATTTCAAAACCCGGCTAACTTTTACTAAACTACGATGGAAACTGAAATACCGTATCGGCCGCGCAGACACCCCGTTCGTTCACGTACGTACCGGTATATCGGTTTACGTAACGTACACGCGTACTGTGTACCCCCCTCGCCATCTTAGATAGCCTGTGTTCTCGTCAAACGCGTAATTTTCATTTCATTAATCACGATTTTTTTTTCTAAATCATATTTCGCATACGCTTCGATGGATGGACGCGAAGATAGATAGATAGATAGATGGATGGTTGAATGTTAAATCGATATCAGGGAATTACTACTGTGTACGAATTTACGTATTATCGCGATTATCTATAATCGAGCTATACTATACACACTTTCGGTTCGGAACCGCTATACTGTACGCCGAGTATTATGTGCCTACGATCAAAAATCGTGACCCGAGATTTGTATTCGATAATCGAAACTGTGTAGTCGAAGTTTCAACAGCTGTCGGTCAATTTTCTTCAAATGCTCGTACGTGATCTCGACGTAACCTTAACCTTTAGCTGGCTTATTAGATGGCCAAAAAATATACCTACTTATGTACCCAAGGTGATAATACCTATTGCCTACTCGTACGACAACCAGCTCGTACGTACCTATGTATTTTGTGTGCGCTTAGGTAATGTGAGAAATTGGAAAACTTTTTTATGTGTCGATAGATACATTATATACATATATATGTATATATATACGAGGTATATAATGTGTAAGAGATTCAGGAAAGACTGATGGAACGATGGTGAAGAGAAACTTGGTCTAGTCGGGTATAAAAGTGTACTGTACCTCGCAATGGGCGGTTTGTGAGGTACCTACATATCCATATACGCCTACATAATACACGTACTATATATAAATATATTCTTTCGATCGTGAGACGCACGTGTATATATGTATTATACATAGAGATATCTACTACCGTGTGTATTGCATTTATTCTATACGACGATAGTTAGGTATACGTATATACTCTATACCTATACATATAATAATAGCTACGATTGAGGAGAAATTTTTTAGCATCTATAAAGGCTGAGAGAGGCTATATAATTCAAGTATGTATCGTAGTAGAAACGTTAAGCGGCGAAATTTTTTTTTTTTTTTTTTTACACATTTTGGTAATAAATTAAATCGGCCAGCTTTTAGCGCCCCACAGTTTCGAAATGACCGCAAATAAAAATATTTATCGAGTCGTAGGTACTCGTATTTTGAATATTTAATTCGGCAATTAAGTAACGCCGACCAAGACGTGTAGTGGACATAGAACGGAGGCGCAGGCGATTCGATCCGATCCGATCCGATCCGTGTGCATGTACAACACGTAACACATATACATATATATAAGTATTGACTATCGAGCGAAAAAGAACGAAGAATAAGAAGAAAAAAAACAGAAAAAAAAACCTAATAAAATAACGATTACAGCTGATTGCTGGTTCAAGTTTACCTTGTATTAATTTTTCTCTCAGCAGGTTACTCGGTTCGTTTACTTTGTTTACAATCTAGTTATCTGATTTTGTACGATTATAAAACGTTTTGTAGATACCTCTATTCGAATGTGTAGCGTGTTGTAATTATTATTACACTTTTTTCTGTCTCTGTTTCGCTTACGCGCGCTGTCTCTTCTCGCATCTCTTTTTTCATAGTCGTCGTGTGTATGCTATGTTTATGTGCCAGGTGTGGGGCAGAGGTACACGGGTACACGTAAATACGTACACATTGTTGTAACGGAAGCGTTAATGGTGTCCGGTCGGTCGAGTGGCGCTGGCCCGTTACCACCGCGTGATGAGTTAATTGTGCTCAAATGATGTGTTCGTGTACGAATGCCCATCGGTTTCCCTCTTTTTGTCAGGTGCTGATTGCGAACGAATGATGAGAACGAAAATAGGGTGGTTTTTTTTTTACCTGTGTGGGCTGGGCGAGCTGATAACATCGGTTATCAGCGATCCAGATTTATGCAATATATAACGAAGGATAGTTTTTGACTGGCAAGAAGGGTGTGGTGCGGAGTAGATGAACGAGAAAAATTTTTCAAGATGAACGTACGTGGCAGTTCATAGCACTATTATACGAACTGGTAGCTGTGAAATAATTTGCAATGTTTCCTAAAGTTAATATCAGGGGAGGGGGAGGGGGAGGGGAATTAAGCTTAAAAAACATAGAAATACCTAATTTTGGAAATTTCGAAATTGTAATATTTTAGGAATCTTCGTTCTCGGTTTACCTTTCGCTCGGGTACTATTCATGATCTTTTAATCAGTATCAAAGGCTGTGAGACGTATAAGTTATGAAGTTTTACCAAAAATCTATAAACGAACCACTGAACTTCTTCAAACTATTTTTTTTTTAACCATGATTTGGGGTTTTTTTTTTCTACCTATCTTGGAGAACTAAATCAAGATTACGAGCATTGATGGAGATAAAGGTGCGTGGAGGTTGCTCGAGTTATTCGAATGATTTCCAGAAAATTTACCAAGTAATTTTATACGATTAAAAATAGTTAAATGGTATTTCTGGAGTTGGAATAAATAGCCTCGAATAATGAATATTTACTAATTTATTGATCCTTCAGTCGTGGTATTTCGTAAAATTATCTCCTTGTCTTGCTGCTCATATCAGCAGAGGAATATAACATTCGACTGTATGAAATGATAGGACATGACTTTGAAAAAATTTAAGAAAAATTTCAGATCACGAATATGTTATGCTAAGATCAAAATTTTTTATTAATTTACAGAATTAATCTCAGAAATTATTAGTGGAGAGTTTCTAATACTCGGTATTCAACATTTGGTATTGAGTCAATTGTTTTGGTTTGTAAAATTGATTCATCGGTGAATTTTTCAAAATCGTTGAAAACCATCGAAAATAGAGTAAAAATTGAGCGAAGTAAATTGATCGAAAATCATTAAGAAATGTTGAAAAATGGATGAAAATTGGCCTAAATTATGGTGTTGAAAATCGTCGAAAATTGGGCTAAAATTTGATTGAAATGTGTGAAAATTGGCCTGAATTATGGTGTTGAAATTCGTCAAAAATTGGCTAAAATTTTGATCAAAATGGGTAAAAAGTGTAAAAAATTAGCCAAAAATCACAAAAAAATGTTCGAAAATGGGTGTAAAAATTAGCATAAAAATATAAAGAAAAAAATCGTTGAAAATCGTCCAAAATTTTGTAAAAATTTGATGAAAATGGGTAAAAAGTGCCGAAAATTGAAAACAGATCATGAAAAAAATGTTCACAAATAGGCAACAATTAACCTAAAATGTGAAAAAAGTTTCATAAAAATGGGTTAAAAGAATAGAAAATAAATCAAAATTCACGTAAAAATGTTGAAAAATGACTGAAAATTGACCCCAAAATATGAAAAAATCGTTAAAAACCCTCGAAAATTGTGGTAAAAGTTTTATAAAACTTGGTAAAATAGCGCAGAAGTTTGATCCAAAATTACAAAAATAGTAGAAAAAAAGGTGAAAACTGGTCAAAATTATGAAAAAAAATATTGAAAAACGTCAAAAATTGTAGGTTAAAATTGCCAAAAATTGATCAAAAATTACGAAAACGCGTTGAAAAACATGTAAAAATGGGCATAAATCATAAAATAAGAAAAACTAGTTTAAAAATCATTGAAAATTGGATAAAAAATTGACAGAAATATGTAAAAAATGCTCAACATTGATTAAAAGTTACAAATTGTGTCACTTTTTTACTCAAATTTCGATAATTTTCAAAAATTTTTTTTCGTGATTTTAGATCAATTTTCTACTTTTTTCGCACATTTCTGTCAATTTTTTACACAATTTTTCAATAATTTTTAACGATTTTTTTTTTTACATTTCAAGCCAAATTTCTGATATTTTTCAATATTTTTTCGTAATTTGTGATCAATTTTTAGTACTTTTTTTCCATTTTTGTCAAATTTTTACCTAATGATTAATGGTTTTTAACAACTTTTTATTCAACTTTCACTCATTTTTCAACACTGTATTCAGCAATGTTGAAAAATAGGTTGAAATTGAACTGAAATATGAAGAATATCGTTAAAAATAATCGAAAATTAGGTAAAAATTTGCTAAAAATAGGTTGAAAGAACAGAAAATTGATCACAAATCAAGAAAAAATTTTGAAAAATGGCTAAAAAGTGACTTTAATTTGGCAATAAAAATCGTCGAAAATCATGGAAAATTTTTCACGATAGACAGATGTGTAAAAAGTGCAAAAGATTTATTAAAAATCATAAAAAATCGTTAAAAAATAGTGATTTGAATTATGCAAAAGTTCGTCCACAATCGTCGAATATTGAAACAAAATAGTTAAAAATAACCTTAAACATGAAAAAAATCCGTTAAAAATCATCGAAAATTATGTAAAAATTTAAAAAAAAAAAGGAGTTAAAAGTGCCGAGAATTGTACAAAAATCATGAAAAAATATTGGAAAATGATAAAAACTCACCTAAATAATGATAAAAAATTATTAAAAATTCGGTAAAAATTCAAAATGGGTAAAAAATGAAAAAAACTGATCGAAAATTTCGAAAAAAATATTGAAAATTAACCTAAATAATGAAAAAGTGTGTTGAAAATCATCGAAAATTGGATATAAATTCGGTAAAAATGGAAGATAAAAAGTGAAACAAATCGATCAAAATTACGAATAAATGTTTAAAATCATGTAAAAATCGGCCTAAAATATGACTCGTCGAAAATTAAGTAAAAAGTGCAGAAAATTGATTAATCAAATATCACGAAAAAAAAATACCAAAATGGAAAAAAATTTACCGAAATTACGAAAACATAAAAATTAATAAGGTCAACTTTATGACCATTTTACATTCCAAGTCTTGGTAATTATCATTATTATGGCTTATGGATCATTTTTTAAAAAATGCACGTCATCGTAACTCCCTTCTCTCCTTCTATATAATCTGTAATACCTATTCCTTCTCATTCCCAGCATCCTTTTCTCCTTACTTTCTACTCCATTTCTTCCTTTTCTTACTTATGTTCTCCTCTAGTTTGTAAAATTCATCGATTCAACTGGCATTTTTTTTTCAAACTAATTAAAATTGAAAACTTTAAAATGGAAGGGAGAAGAGAAGGAAGGAAATAGAAGGGAGTTATACGAGGAAAATATTATGAAAATTTATGAATTGTTTGCGATTTTTTTTTTCAACATTGAACTTTTATTCTGATCGACGTGTATATTTTACGAAAGAAATGATTTTCTTCGTAAACCTATGATTTCGTATATTGATTAAAAGTTCCAAAATCTTTGTCATACAACTTTCTCAATTCGAAAATCATGATTTTTTTTTTTCATTGATAGCCGAAGATCTATTTCTCTTTTCAAATTAAATTTGAAAGTTTTTTATCAGCTTGTTTGTCGTTGATTTTTATTTTTAAAATGCTCGAATTAATCTCGACTTAGCGTATACGTATCCGAATTAGGAGAGTTACCTCAGAGAAGGTCAATTTCTAAATCGATTTTGCCTGCGGGTTAAACAGTGGTAACACATAGCGTTGTTTATAATATTTAATTCTTCTTGATCTTTTTTTTTTTTTTTTTTTTTTTTTTTTTTTTTCATATAGAGATAGCTAGGTACTCTATACACGTTACTCGTACATATATAAGTTAGGTAATCGTTGAATGAAGCTTTTTAAAACGTAATGATTACAGCTCGCGTTAAATTAGCCCGATAGGTATAGGCGCGTGTTATGAATATACATAAGAGAAGAGTACCTAACTACCTATGTAGAGGTGGGTAATTTATACATTTACAAAATCGTGTAGCGAGCTAAGTCTGTTTGGCGCGCTCCAAACACACGTCATCAACCTCTGCTTATGTATATGTGTAGCTCGCACATCGTACAATCTACTATAATAAAATGTACTTACGCATACCTACTATCTGTATAGAGACTCGATGAGGAGATTTTTTACATAGTACTTGGTATAATAGGCTGTTCTGGCCACTGCACAGGTTGAGACGTTGATGCCTTGGTATAATCCGAGCATCAGATGACCGCCAATTACCTTTTCATATAATAAATACACCGAGATATCGAAAGTTGGAAAATTAATGTCTGCTGCGAGTAATATCACGTATATATATATATAAGTATATTATGTACACGAGCCTATAGCTCTGAACTATACATATAAACGTATTATGGAGCGATGGAGGGAGGGGGGGTATTGGGAGTGAGAAAAATTTCAATAGGTATAACTTTCCTTAGCATACGAGTAAGTACATACGGTTATTGGTAGAGAGGTACATGCATCGTCGAATGAAATTTAAAGTATATATAAGTATTCTTCGACTAAAAGCGGCCAGCTCGAAATTGAAAACCGGTAGTTAATATTAAAGCATATATTAATAATTTTAAAGGCATTTAATATCGAGACACTCCTGTAAAAGTAATTATAAAAACATCAAGCACCTGGTTGAATTTTTTTTTTTTTTTCTTTCTTTCTTGCTTTCGTTCAAAAGAGGTAGCAACTTGAGATATAAAATCTATTATCATTTAACGATATATATATATATATAATATGATAATACCGCTTCACAAACTGACGTAGAAATATGAAGATTAGGATTGCTTTTTGTAATTACTTAGAAAACCAGTTTGTTCGTACTCCGTTGTATGTACCTCCCTATACCTAGGCGAGAGTAAGTGTAGTGTATATAACTGACCAGTTATTGGTAATCTGTTTAAGGACGCTATGTATACCGTTTAAAGAGAAATTACAATTTAGTATATAAAGCTATTGGTAATCGCTTTCGAGCAAATGGAATTTCGCGCCGCCGACATGTACGCTAAAAAAATTTTGACACTGGTTGAACATCTACTAAACTTATATGTATACGTATTAGAAGTTGGATAATTTACATATATAATTATACTCGCGAGATAACGTATACCTGTATAATTTGAGTTGAGTGTAAAATTTATAACCAGCAAATTGACAGGTCGAAATGAACATCGTCCGTCGTAATTACTTCCTCGCTCCAATACTTGTCGAAGATTTTCCAGTAGCTCTTTGAATTGGGCAGAGAAAAAAAGAAGCATCGCAATGCGTTACTTTTTGAGCCTGATTTTCATAAAATAAACAATATTTGCGAATTATCCATTGAAGCAACAATGCTAGGGGTACAGGTAGATATTGGAGTGAATAACTCATGCTACCAAAAGACACATCCGATACCCTTACTAAATCTACATATCAGATTTCAACTTGCTAGATCAATTTAGAATGGGGATATGCCTGAAACAAGATGAACAACTGAGAAAAATCTAGCCAAAACTACTTTTTTGGGATTGTAAGAGAGTGCAATGAAGCTGAACAGTTGAAACACTCAAAATGAACTTCTATAAACTCTACTGAAACCACGTACGAATTTTCAACCGCCCAACTCAATTTGGAGGGATTTATGCATGTGACAAATTTGAAAAATAAGAAAAACTGACCAAAAAACTACAGTTTTGAGTCTGTAAAGGGGTACAATAAAGCTGAAAAAATTAAACTCGAAAAAAGTGCATCTAGAACCTCAACTACATCTATATACCAACTTTCAACCGCCTAGCTCAATTTGGAGGGGAGTTACGCGTGCCACGAATTTGGAAAATAAGAAAATATGATCTAAAAGCTACATTTTTGCGGCCGTGCGGTCTCTAGTTCAATTTGGAGAGAAAGAATGCCTTCCTCAAACTTGAAAAATAAGAAAAACAGACCAAAAAGCTATTTTTTCGTAATTGTGAAAGGGGTGGTGGTGCTACACAGTTAAAATCTACAAAAGAAACTTTTAGAACTCTTACTAAATCCACATACGAATTTTCAACCCCGTAGCTAAATTTAGAGGGGAGTTATGCGTGGCACAAACTTGAGGAATAAGAAAAACTGACCAGAAAACTACATTTTTGGGGTCGTAAAGTGGTGCAATGGAGCTGAAAAGTGGAAACCCTTAAAAGGTACATCTAGAATCCCTACCAAGTCTACATGTCAAATTTCAACACGCTGCCTTAAGTTGTAAAACGAGAATAACCCTCATATCACCCCTTATAATTGATATAGGAGGCTGGTTTTCGAGTACGCTACACAATTTTCAGTTCTCTCTCGATTAATTTAAAAACTAATAATTTTTGCAATTTCAACCCCTCAACAGCCTCTACTCCTAATTCGGGGGTAATTGAATTTTGACTAAAGTTAATTTTATTTAAACATATCAAATCTGCCACCAATCTAAGTCTACTGTGCAAATATAACTATTGAGCTAAGGAAATTGTTTTTAGTTTTGCTCAAAAATAATAACAATAAAAATAAACAGAATTAATTTCAAAAATGGCCGAAAATGGTCCAATGGTTTTCAGGGTTGCCAGTATAATTTTCAAGAAATCCCTGAAATTTCTGCCAAAAAAAAATCCAAAAAACCTTAGACTTGTTTTATTTACCACATAATTTACAGTAAAAAGACAGTAAATTACTTAGTCCTTTATTGGTAATAACCTAGTAATTTACCAGTAATTACTGGACAATTTACCAGTAATTATTGGCCGATTTATTAGTAATTATTAGACAGTTTACATATAATTACTAGGTAATTTACCTGTAATTACTATGAATTTACCAGTAATTATTCGTTAATTTACCGGTTATTTCTTGGTAATTTACTAGTAATTACTTTTTAATGGTTATCTGTCAAAGTCTTTTCAAGTTTAAAGTAACATGTAATTTTTTTTTTTTTTTTAATAATTTTAAAATCCATAGGAAAACCCTCAAAGTTTTTCAGACATGTCAAAAAACACTAGATTTAAAGATGAATCCATAGACCTGGCAGCTCTGATGGTCTTCTACAATCCCAAAAAGAATTTCCTTTATGCTCCCCTCTCTATCCACCATAGGTCGATACTGTCGATAGTCCGTAAAAGCCTGGTTTTCATGGACAATATTACTTAGAAAATCAGCCTTAAAAAAAATGCGGATTAAAACCAAAACGAAGTTGTACTTGTAGACAGATATGTACCTACTATGTAGGTCTAGTAGATATAAAGGTATTGCAATCCTAAATTATGTGGATTCTATACGTGATGTGATGATGACCAAATGTACTTGTGTACATGTACCCGGTACCAAGACCTAAAACTAGATACGTATAGGTACGTGCGGATAGTTGTACACAAAAATGCCAAAGTATATTCGAACTTCATCTTATAAACTATTTAGTTTTATATGTATTATGCCGATACAACATACCGATAATATCTATCGGTTGCATTGATCTTGATCCAAGTTGTTGATTTTTTTTCCTCCTGCATACGCGGCGTTCTGTTCTCTTTTCTATATTTTTTTATTTATTTTATTTTATTTTTTTGTCAAATTTTCCAAATTCTTAAAACGTGGTTTTGTTTTTATTGTGTTTTTACAGGGCAATATGCACGCTTCTTTTCCTTATGAAAGTAATAGAAATAGTAGAAACGAATACGGAGTGGTTCGCAGATCGGAGATGTTAATGCAATCGCATCCTGGTCTCGATGATCCGTTGGCGCTGCATAATGCTTTGGCTGGCGTTGTCGACGATAACCAGGTAAGATGTGGTATATTTTTTCATTATTTGCTGATTGTTTTCAAATGGTTAATTCTGGTAGAAATTCAAATACATGATTTGCTGAACGTTTCAAATCAGGTGCTATATGCGCTAATCCTTCCTCTTGGTCTCTTTTTTTTTTTCCTTTTTTTTCCTTCTTCTTTGTGCGATGCACAAGTATGAGAAAGTATGTAATGAAGACGCAGTCATTTGGTATATTAGTTTTTATTTGTCACCATCGATGGTAATTTAGAATAAAATTTTCGTCTGAGATCCTGACCAATCAGGATTGGGAATAGGTTGAAGCGGAATTAGTGAACTACGCTCTTATTGGTAAAGGCTTGAGTAACTCTGGACAAAGAAAATGCAGTTATCCCCTTACCGCTGTACCTGCAGATTTCCATCTTGGTGTTTCAGTTTCTATAGGTGCGATGAAGTGTGGCTAGTGAGATGTTTTTATTCGCCCTTAAATTTTCTACTGTACTTACTTACATTAAGAATGATTACCTGTTTAGGTATTTGCTTAATTTTGATTCCCCGAATTTATTCATTGCTGATATCCTATTTTGGATTTAAAAGCATTTCTACACTTCTTTATTTGCTTAATTTTGATTCCCTGAACTTATTCATTGCGGATATCCTATTTTGGATTTAAAAGCATTTCTACACTTCTTTATTTGCTTAATTTTGATTCCCTGAACTTATTCATTGCGGATATCCTATTTTGGATTTAAAAGCATTTCTACACTTCTTTATTTGCTTAATTTTGATTCCCTGAACTTATTCATTGCGGATATCCTATTTTGGATTTAAAAGCATTTCTACACTTCTTTATATCGTATTTAAGGTAAATTTCGTTAAGTTTAATTTTGGTTTTCCCTGCATCTTCTCTGTACCCAAATGTACTCTGCCCCATCCTGGTTTAGCCATGATTTGGTATTAGTGCTCAGAGAGGAATTAGGAGACATTCTCAAGTTGAGATTTGAGTTATTCGAATCCCTATTTCGTAAGCATAGCTGGAATTTTATTCCAATACAGGACATTTTATCGGTATAAGCAGTATTGTAATAAATCGGTCCTGTAAGATGAGCAGTTTTGAAGAGAACTCCTTTACTTTTTTTTGCATGTGTGATAAATAATTTTTGTATGGATTATTATGTACATAGTTGATGAACAGTGGAGCCCATTACTTCATCAGTAAAACCCCTAGGTTCCAAATTTTTCCAACATTGCACGGGAGCTTTTTCTAATGTTCTTGAAAAGTTTCTCTTGATCAAAAACAAAGCACAAACGTCATGCTGTATTTTTTATCCCCCCTCCCTTTACATGAACTTTTTGCTTTTGATTTCTTTCATATGAAGCAAAATTGTACAATTATATCACCAACGGCTCCGGCCCCTTTTCTGGACTAAATCTCCGTAGGTTTGTGTCGATTACCATCTTGCCGTGTGGGTCAATCTGACCCTACTAGGCGAACTAAGGCCCTGGTATGACCAAAAAAAAAAAAAAAAAAAATGGAACGAATGTTCGTGTATCAAGATGTAGACTTTCAAGGCCGTAGAATCCAAATCTGTCACTATTTCTTACTTCTATTTTGAATTCCATAACCTACATTTGAATATATCACTCGCTGATTTTGCAAATAGGTACACATATCCCAGGTTTTCGACTATTTCGTGAAAATGATTTTACTGAAATTGATGAACACGATCTATATAATTTGAGTGACACCAAATAAGTCTTCTTAATGAAGGTAAATTTCATAAGAATAGGCCCAAAATTTGCAATTATTCATAGATAAGAGAGACCAACTAATCGACAGAAGAAGAGCCGAAGCTGAACTGCTCTCTAACGAGCCTTTTCCTACCATAATTTTAATTTTTGACCACATTTAAAACAGGTCAAATAAATTTCTACCATTTTTAATGTACCCGTCTACAATCTCTTAGCTGATTTGTTATTCGGATCTTGAAGTTTGCTACGTGAAAACGGTCTGTTAATTAAATTTTTGTTGCCGTTGCTGGCCGCTCTCAACATAATAGTCGATTAATCACCAAGCGTTGGTATAGGTTTGTCTTTTAATTAAGGTGCGAGCAAAGCAACAACGTTTAGTTAGCGATTCAAGACCCTGTGCCAGCTCTTTGGTTGACTTTCTTAAAAATAAGTACGTGTATAAAGTATACTCGAGTATTCGTATAGGTGTATAGTTGGCGTACGTGTACATAGTACGTACTACGTAGACATACAGGTACACATAAAAGCGGCGTTTACACGGATGTAAATGATATTTTGCCATATTAATCAAAACTATCTGACAGGAACCGTTTTGCTCGATGATGTTCGTTTCATCTTAATATTTATGACGTTCGGGTCAAGAGGGGGCATCAATCATTAGAGGCTGATTCAATACGACATGATCGTCTAAGCCAATGCTATACGAGTACGAGTACGAGTAGATTCTATCTACGTATGTATATGTGAAGTACCTACCAATACTCTGGTGAGCTGCTCTGTACATCGAAATCATCTTACTGCTGAGGAGGAATTCAGGTTGGCTATGATGTGAACAGAAATAGAGAGAGAAAGAGATTTGCATAATATGGTATACTTAGTGGTAGAAGGTAGGTAGGCTTGGTACCTCATTTATAAGAGTACGCAGACGCATCACATATGTGCACCTATCTATGTGTTGTACACATTAATTCATTCATTTCTTCTTATAGGAATAGTACACGTTCGTAGTATAGGTGTAATTTTTGCTTCGTTGTGATGCGATTATAGACGATTGTGGGTCCTCGATATGGTTCGCAAACAATGGATTCAAAATGTAATCTGACAAGTGCGCGTAGCTTTGGATTGGAGGCAAATTTCGCTGATCACGAGGAGTGGTTATGGTTTGAGTTTAGTTTATGGAGTGTTATCGAAACTGAACTGCTGCTCTCGGGTTAGGAAAGTACACGTATGTGGATGAATTAGCGAACGGCGATGGTATGCCTTTGGTTTGTTTTCTAGCATCTATGACGAGTAAATGATGGCGATAAGATGGGTCTTTTTGGATTTATTCCTAAGTATTTTGTTTTTCAAATCTGCGATCCATCCAGTTACATTCTTTGGTATGTGTAGCTCTAGCTAGAGGTGTATAATCAGCATTATATTTATCAAGATATACATTGTTTCTCATCTTATTCGATTTAATGTATACCTATTTGAGTGGAAACAAGGTGGATACTGGGTACAGTAGCTATTACTTATTATAAAAAAGGGAGGATACCTATGGTGGTTATAGTTATGGCTAAACAAACACCCGCCAAGAAGACGAAATAGGCGATGCTTCGTATACAGGATTCGAACTAATTTATTTTTTTCATTCAATTTCGAACGCATCTCGTAAAACGTAATCGAAGTCGGGTAATTTCTTATATAGGTAGCACTTTCTCAGTAATAAATTATCGTTCGATCGAAGGCGGAGTACGCGGAGCTGGAAAGGTTTGAATTTACACGAACCGCGCCATCGATAAATTAACCAGTATACGTTGCAGTGAGAGTACTTAGACCTACACGTACACGTACACACACACACACTTATCGGGCATTCGAACATGTACCAGTCTCACTGGTATCTATAACGATTTTAATTTTCAAATTGACCCAGCCCGGGTCCATCCTGTCTGCATAGATTGAAACAATGCCATTTTTGAATTTTCCTATCTGCTCATTGCAGTGCTAACTGCTCAGCACATGCAGAATTACCCATACATACTTGGTTAATTGAGGAAAATAATTGTCTTGAGGGTAGCATATGGTGAAGCGCCGAAGCGCGTGCTCCGATTCATATGAGCCGAGGAATAAATTAACGTTAAAGCGTTGCACTCGTTGTAACCATCTATTTGAAGTAGGTACTTTACAAGGTGAAAGAGAAAGAGGACGAGGTATTACTTGAAATGGTTGTTTTACGCTTCGTCGAGCAGAACCGAACTCGTGACCATTTCCTTAATGTAGTCGTGTGTCGGCGTTTCTTTTCTTACCATTTTTTTTTTTTTTTTTCACTACCCGGTTTAATTAAATTGTTCGTTGGCATTTGTTATCTCTTTGTAATTATTAATTTTCCGCCCCCAGAATACGGAATCCGGTATCTTCTTCTTGAGTTACGTTACGATTTAGCCACTTGATTTGTTTCGTATCACAGCGTCCTGTTCAACTCTTCGCTCCTGTTTATTATGTATTTTGAATTGGATTTTCTTTTTTTTTTCTTTTTTTCTAATGTAGAATGTCGTTTTATTTTTTTTTTGTTCGCAGAATAATACAAACGTCGAAGATACAGCTAGTTTTATGAATGATCTTCCTCTAATGAAAAGTAAGTTATTTGAAAATTACATTGAATTTGATTTAGATGTAAAGAAAAGTATGTGGGTATTTTTGGAAGAAATTACTTTTTTCTGTAATGTAGCAGAAAGTTTTTCTCAGCCTACAGATGGCGAAATTCTACTCACAATGGTCTTCGCAGAGTCGGACTTGAAAGTTGATCCGATTCCAAAGTAAGGTTGGGTTACCGGAAATTTCATTTTATCCGGACTTGACATTCCCTTCTAATCGATTCCATTCTAGGGCAAGGATTACTTCCTGAGAAATCGTTTAAAAGAAAAAGTATTGCTAGTATAGGCGGAGATAAGGGAGGGCGTGTAAGGGTTCACCCCATCCTCCAATACTGAATTAGTTACCCCAAATGTTCTCACAAAAAATATAAAAATTAACACTACAGAAGTAAAATTAGAAAAATTACAATTTTTTAGTTCACAGATGCCCTTAAATTTTCATTTTGTGGCCTTTCATTCTTGGTATTTTGCAAAATTTGTGGGCTATTCTTCCTGATTTTCCTGCAGTAAATTTCTTCCTCATATATGAACAGAAGAGTTGAAAGCTAGAAAATCAACAAAAAATACTCACATATCACTTTTTTTTTTTTTTTTAGTAATAAGACAAAGGTACTGAACCCCCCCCCCCCCCCAAAGGGCTCGACCCCCCCCCCCCCCCCCCCATTTAAGTTCAATCATCGTCTATGACCGGTGGTCATTCACAGTAACAACAGTGAATTCCGTTATTTCAACGATGTTTTACTGTAATATAATTAAAACAGAAATTTAACCCACTTACAACAGAGATTTACCATATGTATGACAAAAATTTACTATAAATACCAGTAATTACGGCAGGTATTGGCAATGATTACGGGTTACAGCAATGATTTAATGTAATTATGTATAGATTTTACGGTATTTACAACAGTAATTTATTGTAAATGTAGCAATGAATTACCATAATTACGCCAGATAGTATTGACTGTGATTTTAACAATAAGTTACTGCAATTACACAAAAATTTTAATGTAATTACATTTGTAATTTATTGTAATTATAGCGGTAATTTACTGTTATCGTAGCAGTTATTACCGTTATTACGGTGATATTTGGCATGATTACGAAAATGATTTACAGTAATTACCTAAAAGTTTACTGCATTTACAGTGGTAATTTATGTTGATGACAATGGTAATTTACCGTAATAAAAGTGATTAATTACTGTAATTACGGCAGGTATTGACTGTGAATACGATGATAATTTACTATGATTTCGCATTTAGCTACTGTAACCACAACTGTAATTCTTCGTAATGACTACCGTAATTTACCTTCAAAGCAATTATAAATTGTCGTAATTACGGCAGGTATTTACCGTCAATATTATCATAATTTACCGTAATTACAACGTTGATTTAACACAATTAAGACGATAATTTACTGTAATAGCTGTAATTCAATACTGTAATTACGGCAGGTACTGAATGTTATTATGACAATGATTTACCATTATTACATATAATGTTTACTGTAATTACACAGGTGAATTAACTTGATGGTTATGGTAATTTACTGTAAAAGTAGTAATGAATTACCGTAATTACGTTAGGTATTGACCTTGATTGCTACTGTAATTATCTATAATCACGCATAAAAGTTGTCTACAATTACAACAGTAAGTTATCATAATAACGATGGTAATTACAGTAATAGCAGCAATAATGAATTACTGTAATTATGGTGCGTATTAAAAGTGATTACAACAATGGTTTACTGTACTTCTAACAGAGATTTACTATAGTCACAAAACGGACAATACCGTAAATACGATTGTAATTTACTGTAATTACTACAGTAATACGCCGTAATTACAGCAGTGATTTACCGTAATTACAACATTAATATACCGTAATTACATCCGTACTTATCGTAATCGCAATCGTATTCATCGTAATCACGGCCGTAATTTACGGTAATTACAGTCGTAATTTATTATAATTACGATTATAATTTGCTGTAATTATGCCTGATATTGAACGATAACTTGCCGTTCTTACATAAAAAAATTGACTTGAATTATTACAGTAATTTACCGTAACGACGACAATAATTTACTGTAATATCAGCAATTAATTACGCCGTGATAACCGCTGTAATTTGCAATAATTACAATCGTAAATTATGACAATTGAAAATGTCGAAGAGCTTATGGAGCATTTTTATAACTCGTGCCTACGCTCATCTGTCTACTTTACCCCGCTGCTCTCTCATCTGTTCATTATTTGATGTAAATCTGCATGCTAAACTGCGGCGAAAATATCCCACTATTTATCTTATAATTGAGCAAAGATTTGCTATTGGTACTTGGTAGTGTAGAAGGAACGCGTCGCTTTGAATAAACCAATGATAGATAAGGTAGTTAATGTGGTTAATCATATGGAAACGTGTACAGTAGCAACATTTAGGGTGCTATGAGCCCCACGTCGCGTCGTATATTTTTTCCATTTTTAAATAAGGGCTAAAATAGCGGAAAATTCTCGCCCCGAAGGTACGCTTGTGATTTCATCGTCGTGTCGTCCGATTAATCAAGCGAAAATAAAAGGGTTACGAGAACTACCCCTTTTTTTCAGATACGTGTATACTGTATAATGTTTCAAAAGGCGTAGGAAATTTGAAAATGGGAAAAAAAATGGCCGTCATGTATTACATTAGAACATAAACCAAACACTCTTATATTATTCTTAATTAAGATATATTTTATTAAACATTTCGAATATGATAGAAGTATTGACCACGGCGCGGTGAATAGCTACGTATGCATACGTGTTTTAAAAATTGAAATTTTTTTCTATATAGTGGAGCAAAAGAAAAAAAAAAACCATATCCTTGAATTTAAAATTGTTATCCGATGCAAGGTCGTAATGAAATATTGCCTGGTTTTGACGTCTCGTACAACACTTTTGAATAAATTAAAACCTCTTTCATATTTGTACATTGAAATTTTCTAGAGCAAATTTTTTTTACATTCGTGCATGATAAAATTCTACCTTGGATGATTACGGTGCGGTGGGAGAAGTAAAGTTAATTTGTCTGAATTTTGTTTTCTTCGCGTGTTTTTCTTCGAACAAATGAAAAACACGTGCGTATTTTATCAAAACAAAATGAAGAATAACTAAGATACCAGATAACTAACTTCCTATTTTTTGGTAGAATCTTCGAGTTGATAAACTTAGGTTATTCTTGTATAAATTGGTTGGACACCAGCTGCGTTTAGATTCGAGCATTATTGGTGAAATATGACCTTAAAACTTCATTTAAAATTATATGTTTACATAATATTCGATCGAATAGACGTTATTAAATTCATTATTCAACTATCAATTAAAGTGTTTTAATGTGAGAGAAAAAATCAACGTTGTCAAATGTAATCAACGGTAGCTCGCCAATCAAACGAGAAGATGTAGTGACGTCATTAAATACTATAGTATTACCAATTATCTATCATATAAGTCCCAAGGATAGAACGATTACACTATTTTTATTTTACGATGAGCAAAAAGCGTCGAATGACTAGGGATATTTTATTTTGAGTATTTTTGGGGCCTAAAAGGAGATAGCTCGAATCGCCTATCATCGATTTGAGTAATCCGTGAAATAAATATGCTTTTTCGTGGTCAATTTCATCACCTAGGTGAGCACTAATGGTGAATAATTTACAAATGCGTTATTAAATTCTTTTTATGAAACGTTAGAAATAATAAGTATTTATCCCGTTTGACTGGGGGGGGGGGGGTCATAATTCTTATGGTGATATTGTACATGCATTTATCCATTTTTACCCTCCCATAATTGTTTTTAATATTTTGGGACTCTATGAAACCATAGAAAAATAGGTTACTGATGTATGATAAAAAATTCGGTTCGCAACCATCTCTAACTTTAAAATGAACGTGTTGAAATGAAATTTTCAGGCTATTTTTTCAGAGCTAAACGAAATTGGTTCATGGATATGTAAAATTAAGCACCCTACTTTCCCCCAAAAACTAATCTCTCGACATTTTTTTTCATTTATATGCTTAATTTCAACTTCCTAAATTGGTCTGAAGGGACTGTCAGGGCTGAGAGAATTGAATTGATAAAATTGTGATTTTTTTCTAGAAATTATACGAACGTGTTTTCGAACTGAACGGCCTAAACGGCCTCTTTCTTAATCTAGATACTAAATCTAGGTTCCTTGTATAAATTCCAAAAAAGATGGAACGGACTAATGATGCTTGATCAATTATTTACGATTAAAAAATTCGAAAATTTACTCCTCTATCATATGTTTTAATTGGCCTAAAGTCTGATTTTAAACGTCGTAACATACTTGTAGGGTTTCTGTACAAAAGCTGTACTGAGGGGGAGGGGGGGATCAACAAAATTCATTCTGTGTCATTAAAATCATTTTAGGGCATGTCAAATATTTTTTTTAATGGTTCAAGCTGGTAGGTCTACATTGGTGAAAGATTAGATTCACATGAGTAGGGATGACTTCCAGTCAGAGAGGGGAAGAGGGTGCTGAAGGCTAAAAATTGTAAAAATTATTAATTTTTCAATCAATCAATAGAGAATTACAAGTTGTGTGAATTATCTGCAAATCAGCCTTTTACATTGTTCAAAAATGGAAACAGTAGGGATGTTACTTGTTGAAATTTTACATATAGATTTTAAGCTGCATTTTACCCTCTTACAGTTCCTAACAAAGTGGTTTCGGTTTGCTTTTATTCATTTTTTTCTGTTTTCTCAAGTCCATTCGACGCTTAACTCCCCCTCAATTGATCTAGGGGAGCTGAAATTTAACGCTTAAATCTAGTTGGAACTGTACGTGTGATTTTTGGAAGCATTTGCCTTTTCATCCTTTCTTCACTTTCCAACTAGCTGGTTGAAATTTATTATGTATTCGGTAATGGTATTAAATGTGCCCGGGGGTGGGGTGGTTTCTCAGCCAGTTACTACCTTCTTATGGTCAAAAAAAAATTAATTTTGAGCAGTTTTTGCCATTTTTCGAGTTTATTTGACTTTTATCTTCGTACCGAATCGAGATTTTACTGTACATTAATATAAAGTCGAAACCCCCACAAGGCACATTTAGGACCTACTCTAAATCTACATACCAAGCAGGGGAGTTACGTGTGCCATAAATTTGAAAAATAAGAAAAAATGATCTAAAAATTCCCATTTTGTGGCCGAGCGGAAGTGCAATGGGGCTGAGAAGTGAAAACACCCAAAAGGCACACGAAAAGCCAATACTAAATTTACATGGTGAATTTCAACTCTCTAGCTCAATTTGAAGAGAAGAAATTCCTGCCTCAAACTTTAAAAATAAGAAAAACAGATCAAAAAGCTACTTTTTCATAGTTGTGAGAAGGTGTGATGGTGCTACGCAGTTGAAATCTACAAACCAAACTTTTAGGACTACTACTAAATTCACATACGAATTTTCAACCCTTTAGCCAAATTCAGAGGGTAGTTAAGCATGCCACAAACTTGAGAAAAAAGAAAATAAAACCAAAAAACATTTTTGGAATGCAATGAGACTGAAAAGTAGAAACCCCTAAAAGGTACATCTAGAGTCTCTACCAATTCTACATGTCAAATTTCAACACCCTGCCTTTAGTTGTAGTGAAGAATTGGGTTGAGCAGTCTCTTTACAAGCTCAAAAATGGCAATAACCCTCATATCTCCCTTTATAATTGATATAGGAGGCTGATTTTCGAATATGTTACACAATTTTCAGTCCTCTATCGATTGGTTTAAAAACGAATAATTTTTGCAATTTCAGTCTTTCAGCAGCCCCTCCTTCTAATTTGGGGATAATTGAATTTTAACCCAAGATCATTTATTATTTAAAAATATCAAATCTGTCACCAATCTAAGTCTGCTGCGCAAATATAACTATTGAGCTGAGGAAATTATTTTTAGTTTTGTTCAAAAATAGTAGCAGTAAAATTAAACAGATCCAATTTCAGAAATGGCAGAAAATGATCTCAGTTGTCTTCAGGGTTGCTAGTATGATTTTCAAGAAATCCCTGAAATTTCTGCCAAAAAAAAAAAAATCCAAAAAACCTTAGACTTGTTTTATTTACAAAGTAATTTATGGTAAAAAACAGTGAATTACTTAGTCCTTTATTGGTAATGACTGAGTAATTTACCAGTAATTACTGGAAAATTTACCGGTAATTACCCAATAATTTACCCGTGATTACCGAGAAATTAAGCAGTAATTACAGTTTGTTTTGCTAGTAATTACTGGAAGATTTACCGGTAATTACCCAATAATATACCAGTGATTACAGTTTGTTTTACTAGTAATTACTGGTCGATTTACCGGTAATTACTAGGCATTTTGCTTAAAATTTATCGGTAATTATTAGCTAATTTGCCTATAATTACTAGGTAATTTACCGGTAAGTACTAGGCAATTTACTGGCTATTACTTGGTAATTTACTAGTAATTTCTTTTTAATGATCATCTGACCATTTGTACAACGCTGACAATCTACACAATGTATCAAATAGCATGGCCTATCGAATGGTTCAAAGAGGAACATTTTTTGCAATTCTAGTCCCTCAGCACCACCTTCCCAAAATTTGGACATAACTGAATTTTAACCTATGCTCATTCTCACTCCAGAATATTAAATTCGCCATTAATCCAAGTCTATTTCCAAATTTAATTCCGGGTGTAAAAAAAATTTTAAATACATAATGAAAATAAATATCTGACGTGGCCAAAAATGGTGGTAATAGTCTTCTATGACCTCAAAACAAATTTCGTTGACCCTCCCCCTCATCGACCGCTGGTCAATATACCGTAATAGCCTAGTTTTCATAGACAATATGACGTAGAAAATCAGGCTAAAAGTAGGCCTACCAATTCAACGTGTCTGTTTCTCAAAATCTCCTCAGCCTGCTTTCAACCATTCACCTCTACAAATACCTTCTTAAAACTGAAAGGGAAAAGTCGAACAGCAGTACGAGTATGCAACTGCTTCATTTTGGAATCCGCTTGTCATATTTATCAAGTCTAAATTCATGGTCGTCATCCCTTCAAATTCAGTGCACTATTTCGAGTCTATCACCCATATTCGCATATTTCTTATCATAATAGGTATTCTAAATATAGATCTTTGAATGCGTGAAAAAAAAAAAAGTCAAATTCCGAAGTTTCATTCTACGTTTGAGCATTTCTTAGAAGGTATATAGTTCAAGTATGTAAATTCGTATACGAGAAAATAGGGTGAGCAAAATAACGTTTGTTTTTAGATCGTACTTACACATCGAAATGTAATATCTTCATTAGGGTATTTAGTGGTACGAGCCTACCTTCTGCAATCCACTTATACTGTATAAGATGCGCTATAGGTAGGGTGAAAAAATTTTCCGGCTAGGAAATTAACCCTAAAGTTGATTGGAGTTCGTTAAAATTTCACCCTTTTTACGACTTATCAAGTCTCCTTGTCTTCGTACATTTTAGGTATGCGATGCGCTTATGCTTTCATTTGGTACAGCTTAGCTTGCGATATTAATAATATCCGTTTCTTTATGTGTACTGTGTAATTTATCAATGTACGTGTATGGCTAGCAAATATTTACTTAGTGCACCTTTTGAGTCCACGTGAAGTAAAAAAAAAAAAAAAATACGTTATGGTACGAGCCTAAGAACATTGCACATTCAGGAGTCTGTGTGGCTTTGCCTACAATGTACGTACAAGGTACACACGTAGCTGGCATACAGCTCTTGTGCTGGGCTGGGTGCCTTATTAGTTATTATGTTAGTTAGCTTGGTATAATATACTCGCGTCTAATGTCTAATACAGGCTATTAGTTTAATACTTTAATAATATATAAGTTACACGACGCGATTCGACGACGCACTCGGACTACGAGAGCTAATTAGCATAAACGAGAAATAAATAGGCAGCCTATAGTCCGTTGGTAAATACACCACAGCTACACGTACATGTGTGTATACATTATATACCTTTGAGTACACTGCACATATAAAGAGATCCCGTCGCACCTTGTACGACCCCTTCTTTACAGAAATCAGCGGGAAATAGACTATAATACGTGTGTACGTGTAATGCAGTGTACAAGGAACCAGATGGTGTGACAGGGGTGGTAATTTAAAGAGTCGCGTTTATTAGCCTTATACGTGTTGGGACGCCGAAGTAGTGATTATTACAAGGGCGTTAAATAGCCGTGCAATTTCCCGCTGTTTCTTCTTTTAGCACGGCGACGCGTAATCATCGGTAGAGCTGCTTAAATTATATAGTTAACACCTTACATAATAGACGAATGTTTTCCAATTGACATCTGCCATTGTGCATGCATTATTGTGCTGATTTTATTTTTTTCTCGAGTGTTTGCCATTCTCGGCTGTTCGAATGCGTTCCGTATACTGTGTAAACACTGTATTCTCTCTCTCTCTCTCTCTCTCTTACATCTATATGAGTTGGCCTCTGATTAGGTGTACGTGGAAAAAATTCTATAAGGGTGTAGAGTACCCCTATAATAAATACATTACGTGCTGTACGATGCTTGTACGTACCTCCTCCCTTATGTGTACTGTATTTACTCGCCCCTGTGTACGTCCTTAGCAAAAGTACATAAGTATATAAATACGAGAAGTATGTGCTTATCGCTGTAATTTAAATACTTAGGTAAATTTTATTTTTTTACTTTTATAGGAGTATCTACGCCCGCTGACGTATTCTGCAGCGTTCCTGGAAGACTGTCGTTATTAAGTTCTACCTCAAAGTACAAAGTAACCGTAGGTGAAGTACAGAGACGATTACAACCTCCGGAGTGTCTAAATGCCTCTTTATTGGGAGGTGTTCTGAGAAGGTATTTATATAGTTACATTCTTATCTCGCTATAGCTATGATAATTACAATATTATGGTCTCATCCACCGCACTTGTCGGTTTAAAGTATGGAAAATCATCGAGACACGTTACTTTTTCAGCCTAATTTTCGTCGAATATTGGAGATACTTGAGCTGTTCCATTCGTAGAGCAAAACTCTGCGATCGCAGGCCCGGCGATAGGTTGGGAGAGGCCCTGGGCAGCATTTATGCTTGGGCCCCTTCATTTTTTCGAATTTTAACAAAAAATCAGCCCCCTTTATTTTTTTAATTTTTGACAAAAAATGAAACGAAAAAATCTTTATTTTATTTTAAAAATATAAAATA
>FIZR01005054.1:0-26153 GCA_900060175.1 Ferrisia virgata
TTAAGTGTTTTTTACTTTATTTATTCAATTTAATTTGCTACTAATTTTGCAGCCGACCAGGAAATCTTTGAAAATCATTTTCGATTCATTTTTTACAGGATTCATCATAATATAGGTCAACTTTTACCCATTTTTCAAAATTTTTTCGTGATTTTTCAATAATTTTTTTGCAAATTTCTTCCAATTTTCGAAGATTTTCAATAATTTTTTATACATTTTCAATAATTTTTTATATATTTTCAATAATTTTTTATATATTTTCAATAATTTTTGTCAAATTTTTTCCAATTTTCCATGATTTTCAACAATTTTTTTCACATTTTCTCTCATTTTTGACATTTTTTTTCAATTTTCGGTTTTTTTCAACAATTTTTTTCATATCTTGGGTCAATTTTCAGATTTTTTACCCATTTTTTTAAGCATTTTTTCTTGATTTTTGATCAATTTTGTTTGCACTTTTTACTGATTTTTTCTCAATTTTCGATGATTTTAACGTTTTTTTTTTTTTTTTTTTTTTTTACATTTTAGGCTAGTTTTCACCTATTTATCAACGTCTTTTCTTGATTTTATGTCAATTTTTTTGCACCTTTCACTCATTTTTGTCAAATTACTACCCAATTTTTAATGATTTTCAACAATTTTTTCTTCATATTTTAGATCAATGCTCACTCAGTTTGCAACATTTTTACGTGATTTTCCATCAATTTTTTTTGCACTTTTCACTCATTTCGAACAGATTTTTATCAAATTTCAATGATTTTCAACAATTTTTTCATGTCGCAGGTAAATTTTCACCCATTTTTATTATATTTTTCAATTCTTGATGATTTTTAACAATTTTTTTAAAATTTTAGGTTAATTTTTATCTATTTTTGTCAAATTTTTTCCCATTTTTTGGATGATTTTCAACAATTTTTCATCATATTTGCGGTCAATTTTCACTTCAATTGGGTTAAAATTTTTATTTATTTTTGTCAAATTTTTACCTATTTTTCGATGATTTTCAACAATTTTTCATCATATTTGCGGTCAATTTTCACTTCAATTGGGTTAAAATTTTTATTTATTTTTGTCAAATTTTTACCTATTTTTCGATGATTTTCAACAATTTTTCATCATATTTGCGGTCAATTTTCACTTCAATTGGGTTAAAATTTACCTAAATTATGAAAAAAATCGTTAAAAATGATCGAAAATGGGGCGAAAACTGAATATAATTGGTAATAAATGCGAAAAATTGATCAAAAATCAATGAAAATTTTAAAAAAAATGGATAAAAAATGCATGATACAGTTTTTTGACTTTTTTTCTACTTTTTTATCAAAATTGCTTATTAAATTTCAAATAATGAACAGTAAACATTTTTCATCAGCGAGGCTGTGATTGTTCATTTAATGTTCTAGGCATGCCTTAAAATGATCCTAATGTTCTTCTAGGACTCAAAATTTCACCCTCCCCTCCCACCAAAACCCCAGTTTTCGATTTCTCAGTATTCATCTAAAGGTATTTTTTACTTGGAACGAATTTGAGCAGATTTTGAGCACAGAATTGTTTAGAATTTTTTCAATGATTGACATTAGAGGTAAAATTTTTTGAGATTTTTGGACGTTGCTCAATCATCGCTGTCTAATTTTGGAGAAAGGTAGACCGATTAATCGTTAGTCAATTAGAGGATTTTAATTAATCTATACTTCCAATTTAAAACTCACCAAAAAAGAAGTAATTTGAGAAAGAAAGACAGATGCTGTAGAAACTGAAAAGTCAATTATAGGTAAAAAATTGATCGCAATTACAAACTGGAAAATAAATTAATAAAAAAGATTCGTCTCTCTCTTCGAGCTATTACGACTCATTCTATGCACCTTCTTCTCCAGCATGAAAAAAAAAAAAAAAATTCCACCAAAACACCACAAAATCACGACATCAAACAACCAAATGCCCACATGCAATACGACTCGACATTCGACCATTTTTCACCCATTCAGCCTCCCTCTTCCTTAGCCTTTCTTTTATATCAAGCTGCACTCCACAAACACCCCGCCAATCTGGACTGTACCAGATAATTACCGCACCAACACGAGAGCACAAAACGGTGTAGATTTGGGTGGCGCGAGAAATAAGTAGAAAGAAGTACGCCGAGATGAGGAGACAGACGTAGTATATCTGTTGGTTTTATTATTATTTTTTCTTTCTCTCAGCTTTTTGTAAGGCTTAGCGAACACACTGCTGATTCCCCAAATTGCCCATTTTGTTTTCAAAATAGGAAATCCATTTTCTTATCTTGATTAGCTATAATTTGCACTCCTTTTTTTTTCTTTTTTTTTCGTCGCCTGCTTCTTTTCTTTTTCTTTTCTTAAAAGCGATAGAAAGAGAAAAATTTACAATAAAAGAGCAGCTCTTCTTCGTATACTAAATGATTGCATTTTAAGCCAGGGCTTGCCAAGTTTTTCTGTTTTTAGTCGGGGGATTTTTTCCCACCTCTTTCTTTCTCATTTTTCTCAGCAACGAACGTACGGAAGTCGTACTCGAATGATGCATTTCTCGATGAAAATTACCACTCGTATTGTATTTCTCGCCGGTGGCGATTAATTAAATGGAAAAACAATGAAATTATTCGAAGGTCGTTGGCGAATAAACATTTTAAATTTGCCACGTAAAGATTTCGGGATGATACCTCGGTTGTAGGTGGGTACCATCATGAAACATCCTTGACTGAAGTTTTGGACCTCCAACCCCACCCGAGATGACTTTAATTGAAGAACATGTATATTAATTTTTTTTTGAAGGCGTTTATAAATGAATTTCCGTAATTTTTTGGTACGTTGTAGACACTAATGGGAGGCATCTTTAAAAAAAAATCAACACTCCACCCCCCCCCAATAATTTCTACCCTAAATTACCATTTCCAACATTGATTATTTTTTTTTCTAATATGGATAATGATCGTGTAAAAGTTAAAATCACGTTTTTCAGATGTATATTAGACCCCTACATCACACATATTTTTTTCAAAATTTGGAATATGAGGGGGGAGGGGTAAATGTTGATTGGTTATCGATGGTACAAATTCTATACTTGGTGCACTTGTTACTTGGATCAATGGAAAAGCATAGACAAGACATAAAAAATTTATTAAGCCCCTAAGCGCTCCAAAATAGCACCCCCCAATTTTTAGTTACGGATATCAACACCCCCCCCCCCCAATTTCTACCCCAAATTACCATTTTCAACTTTCTTTATTTTTTTTCTAATTAGGATAATGTTTTAATAAAATTTAAAATCATGTTTTTCAGATATATATTGGACCCCTACACCACATATATTTTTTTCAAATTTTGGAATATTGGGGAGGGGGGGTAAATGTCGATTGGTTATCGATGGTACAAATTCAATACTTGATACACTTGTTACTCGGATCAATGGAAAAACGTCGACAAGACGTAAAAAATTTATCGAGCCCCCAATCGCCCCGAAATAGCACCCCCACACCAATTTTTAGTTATGGATAAGTTGATTATATTGGTGTTGTTTTCATATTAGTCTAACCGTCTGAATACGAATATGAACTTAGTTTCAGAGTCAGACCTCCTGGAAGCCCAATCAGGGGGGTTTCTAGTGCAAAAGTACTTTTTCTCCAATATCAAATCTTTAGAAAGTGCTTCATGTATCATAGGCTACTATTTATCTGGCTATTAAGTATACGTCATCGATTAAAAGTGAAAAATTTACCGAACCCTTCATAGGCTAAATAACATAACATCTTCGGTGATATTGGTGTAGTTTTCACCTAAAAGGAACCTTCAAATACGAATATGAACTTAGTTTCAGTGTCGAACTCCTTAAAGGTCCTAAACTGGGGCGTTTTCTATGGTCAAAAGTACTTTTTCAAACATATTTCGTTACGTAATGCCCCATATCTAACTTATAGAACAATTAATGAAGCTATTAATTGTAAACCATTGGTAAGAAACGAAAAACTTACCGACCTCCGGGTAAACTTAATAGCACAGACCTCCTCCTCTCCCATCCTATCCCAACATTTCGGTTACAGGTAAGTAGTTGATATTGAAGTCGTTTTCACATAAGACAAACCTGATTACAAATATGTACTTACACTCCAAGTACACCTTCCCTCTCCCCTATAGGCAATTATCACGTTGTTTTGCTCAAAAAAATTTTTTTCAACTAAAAATCTTTAGCCAATGCCCAATACACCCTATACAACTATTAACCAAGCTATAGGTAGAAAATTTTTAATACGAAAACTAAAAGTCAAAATATAAAACAAAAATAAGGTACTTATAACACGACCTTCTATTTACAAAATCGAAAAACAAAAATTAGATAATATTGGCATGGAAAACAGCAGAAAACCACGAGTTCGAAGAATAAATTATATGAGATTAAAACCAAAAACTCTGCACATGTCATAGATCAGAAGAAAGAGAATTTTAACACGAAAGAACGTATTTGGAAGGTTCGTTTTAAGTGAAAACACCAATCTCAACAGTTTACCTGCTACTTAACAGACGGAGCTGGACGAGAGAGGGGGATGGAGATGCTGTGTTATTCAGCTTATAACAGGTTCGGTAAATTTTTCAATCCTTATCGATGGCTGATAATTAATAGCTTGATTATCAGTAGCCTACGATACATGGAGCACTTTCTAAAGATTTATATTGGAGAAAAAGTACTTTTGCACAAGAAAACCCCCTGATTAGGGTCTCCAGGGGGGTCTGACACTGAAACTAAGTTCATATTCGTATTCAGACGGTTAGACTAATATGAAAACGACACCAATATAATCAACTTATCCATAACTAAAAATTGGTGTGGGGGGTGCTATTTCGGGGCGATTGGGGGCTCGATAAATTTTTTACGTCTTGTCGACGTTTTTCCATTGATCCGAGTAACAAGTGTATCAAGTATTGAATTTGTACCATCGATAACCAATCGACATTTACCCCCCCTCCCCAATATTCCAAAATTTGAAAAAAAAAATATGTGGTGTAGGGGTTCAATATATATCTGAAAAACATGATTTTAAATTTTATTAAAACATTATCCTAATTAGAAAAAAATAAAGAAAGTTGAAAATGATAATTTGGGGTAGAAATTATGGGGGGGGGGTGTTGATGTCTTTCAGGATGCCTCCCATTAGTGTCTACAACATACCAAAAGAATTACAAAAATCCATTCATTAACGCCTTCAAACAAAAATTTAATACGTGTTTTCCAATTAAAGTCACCCCCTTCGAGAAGGGGTGGGGTTGGAGGTCCAAAACATCGGTCAAGGATGTTTCATGTTGGTGTACCAGCCTACTACCAAAGTATCATCCTGAAATATTTTCGGGGAAAATTTAACATGCTTATTCGCCAGCTGCCTTTAAACAGCTAACTTAATTCGAAAAGAAAGCGAGAAACAAAAAAAAATACATACATAATAATGAAAAATAAATTTGCAAAGCGAAGGTGCACAAATCTGTAAATTTTTTCGAGAAAAATACGTCAGCAAAATTGATCGCTAATCGAGCTCTTTCTACGTATACTGAATTCATTCGTATCTGGTAAAATGCTTATATAGCCTAGGACAAACGTATGTATTTTGGAATCACTTGAAACCCCATCTACACTGCAAAGGGAATAAAGCAGGGCTGTGCTCTGCTACTTAACGCTATTAAAAAATGCAGGAAAAACTCGTCCGAGCTTGAAATATATATACGCGAGTCGCATCGAAACAAAACACAGATAGAAAAAAAAAAGGAGAAGAAACCCCTACCTAACCCTACCATCGGCTTAGGTACGCTTTGTTTTTATATTTAACTCAACACATTAAAGTAAATATTATTACGCGTAAAATTTGCCATAAATTGCAAAAACGCATTGATTTTTTTCAACATTGAGTTTCGCAAATTACCTACCATTTATTCGAGCCTTATCTCGTAAACTGTTCGTTGAAATTTTTCCCCCAATTCGCAACTGCTGAGCGAAGGGTTCCCTTTGGTGATACCCAACTCTAGAGATTTTTTTTTTTCTTCTTTTGCTAGTCGAAAATCGAAAGTCGTAGTGGTAACGTTAGCTTTATCAAATCATCGTACGTGTATCGTAAAAACGTCGTATAGAATAAAATGAAAAATCACTAGCACGTGATCTCGTTTATAATTCATTAGCGTTTACAGCTCCATCGTGCTGGTAGTCGTCAACAGGTAGATTATACGTAAACGTATGGTACATGAGTGACATAAACACGTATTTCCTTTCCTGCGTTCCATGTTACGAATTGGTTTTACAACACGATTTATTATTATACCTACTGCACCAGCGTAGCCTATAAATATGAGTACAAGCGCGATGATTATTATAGAGCCATCTTCAGATGTACGTGAACGTGCACCTAGAGCTCCAGGTAGATAGTACAGGTATGGACCTGCAGATATGCATATGCAGGGTGTTTCGAGAGTGGACGATAATATAAAGAGGGGTGTAGTACACCAGACCTTGTACATGTGTGTTATGCTGTTTGCCTACCTATCTGGAGATTCATTGCTGCTGTATGGAAAATTTCGTTTTTCGTTTTAGGCAATAAATTGTGCAACGAGGCGTTCTAAAATTTTGAATGTAACTTTGAACGAAAGGAGTAAATTTTTCCCTGCCGATCCTAATTTGTAAAGGAAAGTCTGGCAAATAATTCGAGATCAAGAAAATAATGATTGGATGATTAGGAGAAGAATAAATGAGAGTTGAATGTTTTAAAAACATGTAAAAAAATCTTACAAAATTTTTCTTTCGAAATATTTCAAAAAAGTTTGAAGTAATATGCCAATATTATGCATCAAAAGTATAGTCCTGAGTTTGCTCTTTCAAAATAGTTCTCTCTTTCAGGTCCCTATCACTCTTATTTTTCAAGTTATAGAGCATTAAAACCAAAAAGGATACAATAAAATTATTCGAAATTTATTACATGTCCTTTTTGAGTTCTTTATTGGATCTTTTTGGGATCGCAAAACTGATCCAAACCAATCTCTTTTCGAGGTTGGAAGCTCAGCAGGTACATTTGGAGATCCTTAAGCACACCACAGTAGAAGCTCAAAATTTTTGGCGTCACTATTTTAGTAAAAAACTGATTTGAAATTAAAATCAGATGACTTAAACATAGAATAAAATTTGATTTTTTTTTTATTATTTTTTTTTGTAACTCTTATTTCTACGCTTTTGTATACTCGTTTGCTTAAAATGTACAAAAATAAAGGAACTAAATATTTTCACACTCTTGGATCAGCTTTGCGATCACAAAAAGATCCAATTAAGAACTCAAAAAGGATATGTAATAAATTTCGAATGATTTTATTGTATCCTTTTGGGTTTTAATACTTTAAAAACTTGAAAAATAAGAGTGACAGGGATCTGAACGGGAGAACTATTTCGAAGGAGCAAACTCAGGGCAATACTTTTGATGCATAATATTGGCATATTACTTCAAATTTTTTAAAAATATTTCAAAAAAAAAAATTTTGTAAGATTTTTTTTACACGTTTTTAAAACATTTAACTCTCATTTATTCTTCTCCTAATCATCCAATCATTATTTTCTTGATCTCAAATTATTCGCCAAACTTTCCTTTACAAATTAGGATCGACAGGGAAAAATTTACTCTTTTCGTTCAAAAGTTACATTCAAAATTTTACAGCAATGAATCTCCAGATAGGTAGGCAATCATCATAACGTACATGTACAAGGTCTGGTGTACCACTCCCTTAATATTATCATCCACTCTCAAAACACCCTGTATATTTGTATATGGTACGTTCAAAGCTCCAGCTTGCATTGAAATTCAAATGAAAATATTTCAATAAAATACAATCGTTTCATAGGCAAATTTCATCGCCATAGGCCAGATTGTTAAGACGATGATGAAGGTAAAGGTATCAGATATGATAAGGGATGATGAAAAAAAACCTGCAATTGAATTTGGACCATTTTCAAACAAATCAGATGATTATAAGTTTTTCTACCAAGCTCAAAATATCTCCAAATTCAGTTAGGAGGTTGAATTATGACATGCAGATTTATTAGTTACCCTAAACGTGCCTTTTTAGGGTTTCAGATACTAATTTCAATATCTACCCGAACCCCTATCATTACTGAAGAAAAAATGTTTCAGGTTTCATCATTTTTTTGTTCAATAGGCAGTGGTAGGTATTGGAGTAAATAGCTGACCCCCCCCCTCTAAAAACACATCTAGGGCCTCTACTAAATGTACGTGCAAAATTTCAACCTACCTTCTACCTCAATTTAGGAGAAAAGATATGCGTGGAACAGTCTTCTTTCAATGCCAAAAAGAGAACCCCGCTCACTTCCCCCTCCTTCTTAATCTACCCCGCTGATTTTGGGATATGATATACAACTCTGTATTCTCTATCGATCGACTCAAAAAGGAACAATTTTTGCGATTTTTGCCCCTCAGCACCGTCTCCCCAGAATTTGCACATGGCTGAATTCTGACCCAAAGTTCATACCCACTCAAAAATATCAAATTTACAGCTATCCTAAGCTTACTGGCCAAATTTAATCGATTTTTTTCGATACTGAGCTAAGTAAATGATTTTTAGCTTGATGAGGGGAGAGGAGAGTGGAGAGAAATAAAAAGAAATTTATTTTGTACATCGATCAAATTGGTCTCAATGCTCTTCTGGGACCGAAAAAAATGGATTTCGTAAATATTCTCTCCTCATCCACCGTCGGTCGAAAGTCCTTAATAGGCAAATCATACTAAAAATTTTAAGCTTTCTTCGTGTATTTTTTTCAGATCTCTACGCATAAAATTTTCATCACGTACTTTAATGTTTCCTTCAGAAAATAAGTATTGAATTTTTTTTTTTTTTGCGTTTCCGCGCCAGTGAAGTCTTTTTACCTCTCCACATTTACATTCCCAATACCAACGATTGGAATAGCTGAAAAATCTAAGGGCACTTTAATTCGTATTTATTTAAAATAAAAAAAATCATCGAACTGTTCTTCAACTTATAATCGTTAAAACTTACTTAATCACCTGCTCACCTATTTTTAATACACTACTTACGTAATTTTTGAATAAAAAAATAGCACTAAATTACGTCGATCTTTGCTATACAGACGAAATAATAAATTGCTTTTTAAAACAAATATTGAAAATGCGCGCATTAATTCTTTTTTTTTTTTTGTTTTTAATGTGGGAGTTTTCTTGAAACATGTTCTGTTATTATTATTACCACAGAACGCGTGCTACTGTTTACTTAAGTTCTTATACGAGAACCACGTGTCGATAATGACGATGAAATTATCGCCTTGTAAGGCTCCTCTCCATCTGTCCCCTATTTTTCTAAACTGACAAGGAGGTGTTTTGCGGTCAACATAATCGGTTCCTTAATTCAAAGTATTTAATCTTCATACTATTTCTCTACTTATTTATATAGAATACTTACTTCCAATTATTTTTTGTTTACAAGCCTATCATGGTTCTGTTCAAAAAGGGTGCAATGAACAACGTATACACAATCGCTCACCCATACCTAAGTACACCACACCAACTAAACGATAAATTCGAACCATCTCGGAGGATCAGTTTCGTTCGAATTAATCTACAAACACCTCTTCATTTTTTTGAATCAACTTTCAACCGAGTATTATAAAATATACTGGCGACGTGAGAGAAAAAATACGTAGTCTATATAAGAAACGAGCTAGTATAAGCGATACAATTTGTTACAAAAAAAATTATGGCATTGTTTGGAGGTTACGCTGATTGATTTACGATTCGTGTAATCATAAAAATAAGTAGGTTTTGGTAAAACGGCGACGTAATTTTTACAAGTAGTTTCGTATTCGTAGGTAGGTAGATGCTGGATGGATAGATATATGCAGATCAGATATACTACATCAGTATCTAGGATTTTTTTCTTCGGCCATCATTTTACACGCGTTGTGTGTGGTCTATTTGCGGGGCGTTAAATTCGAATATCGGAGTTAGATTAGAATGGATAAACATCAAACACGAGCGTGCCACAAACTTCTAAACCGTATCAAAGTACGTATCCATTTATACTGTGAGTATGTTATGAAAAAAGGTTACTAATTATTAATCAGTATAGGTAAATTTACACAAACCGAGCTTACCTTTTTCATTATTGTTGTCATAAATGCCACTTAGAGTTTCTGCAAACGAGAGAAACAAACAAAACGATAGTGAATACTACGTTCTATAGTATTGAAAAGCCGCGAGAGGTAGGTACGATAAGTAAAAGGTGCGCAAAAGTGAGTCTAGAATGATAAGAACGAGATTCCCCTTCGCCAAAAAGTAACTGCGAAAATAATACACAGGTTTAGGGATAGCCCAATGCAACATCAATCAACACAACCAGTGCAAAAATATGAAACATGACTTGGAATACTTTTACAACATGAACTTCAAGTGAATAATGAGCATACGCGAACGATTCACAATGAAAATGAACGATTCGTTCAAACACTGCCCGGACGTTTTTTTTTCAACGTATCCAGAAAATTTTAAATAAAATTTCATTAGAATCGTTTTCAAACCAAACCGTTCCCGAACGATTCATCTCATTATTTGTGAATCGTTCAAGAACGATTTCACAGTTCCAAAATATTAAAGTAGTTGATTCATAAACACCATAAAAACTCGATAAAAGACCTTAAAAAAAAAAATCAAATCACTAACAACTAATTCAAATACGAACGAATTGCTCAGTACGATAGTAAGCAGTTCATTCATGAATGAAATCGTTCTATTAAGACGATACAATATTGTAAAGTACCTAAGAAAAGAATTCTGAATTCTTTTAATAATAATTCATCACTTAGTACTCATCTAGTCACCAATACATACAGAAATAGATTTAGATTCTGCGGCTAAGTGATTCATTCGTTCTTGAACGATAATATCACCTAATTGAGTTACTTTTACACTGGCCACGTTCTTAACAAAAAATCAATCTATTAGATACCTCATCGTTCCTTAGAAAATGAAACAAGCTATTAAAAAAAAATTTCGTTCACGAACGACTCTTAATAATTTGAATAAAAAGATTGCAAACATGAAGAAGTTTCCATTCACAAACAATGAAATTAATTATAATCAAATGATTTTCCAAGCGGATTGTTAATGAACGATAATATTAGGTTTCAAGGGCATTATTCTGTGACCAATTTCAACAAATTCGAATAGTTTTCTGAATAAATAGTTCGCGAACGACATTTCTAAAATTATATAAAAATTTATTTCAACCATATCATCGCATTATATGAATAAAATTCAATTCAGTTCGCGAACAATACAATTCGAATGAACAATTTTTCACATTGTATCAAATGTTGAATATGAATATATTTTTTCTGCCACAAGACTACGAAGTTGTTTATGAATAATTCCTTCACGAACGACTATAGTTTTTAAACGTCTTCAATTCCCTCACAAAAAAATGGTAAAAATTTTAGATTTCTTGGAGATTGTTTACGAAAGATTCGTTTGAAAAAAAAGACTTCAATTGCTCATCAATACTGCAATCCAGATTTGAAATAATGATATTTTTCTTACAATGAAATATTGAAGCCGTTCGTGAACGATTCGTTTACAAACAATCGACTTTTTTATCAATTCTACCGGTAGGAAATTTTATATTAGTTACCGACTAGGTCAGGATACCACGTGACTGAGAATTCGTCACGAACGAATTCATTTGAAGAAAAGAAATTCGACTGACCATCAACAGTACAACACTCCAAAGATTTCTAGAATTTCTTGAATATTTAGATACTGGTAGTTTAACGTTTACAAGTTTCTTTTCACACGCTGATCTTAAAGTCGTTCGCGAACGATTCATACATCTGAGAGATGATTCAATCATGAATGACTAAATCTTTCGTTATTAATTGAAAACAAAGTCCTCTTCCAACAAAAAAATATCGAACAGTGTGTTTCTGAAAATAGGATCACGAACAATTCGTTCAAAAAAATGAATTGAATTGGTCATTAGCAATACCACACTCGGCAGATTTTAGAAATCGCTTGAATGTATGGACATAATTGAAACTTTTACAATGTTTTTTTCATACATAGATTTTTAGGTCGTTCGCAAATGATTCGTACATCTGAGAATGATTCATTCATGAACGACTAAATCTGTGTTATTAATTGAAAACTAATTCATCTCCCAACAAAAAAAAATATCAAACTGTGCATTTCTGAAAATAGGTTCACGAACATTTCGTTCAAAAAAAGGAATTGAATTGGTCATTAGTAATACCACAGTAGGGAGATTTCTAAAATCGTTCGAACGTTTGAACACACCTGTATCGTATACAAGTCTTTTTTTTTCACAACCAGATCTCAAGATCGTTCGCGTATGGTTCATACATCTAAGAAGTGATTCATTCATGAACGACTTAATTTTTTCATTAATAAAATCAATTCACTTTCCAACAAAAAAAAATATAGAATAGGGCGTTTCTGATAATACATTCACAAACGATTCGTTCGCAAAAAACGAATTCAACTGCTCATCACCACTACAACGCTCCACAAATTTTCTAATATCTCTTGAACTTTTGAACACAATTGTAACGTTTATAAGTTTTTTTTTCTCAACCGGATCTCAAAAGTCGTTCGCGAACGATTCATAAATCTGAGACCGATCCGTTCGCGAACGATTACCTTTTCTTCGCTAATAAATCATCTTATAACAAAAATAATCGATCAGTTCCTTTCTGAAAATACGTTCACGAACGATTCGCTGTATAAAAATGAATTCAACCATCCATCACAAATACTACGTTACAAAAAAATAAATTACACCGACACATTTAAAAGAAAAAAATAGCCCAAAAAAAACCTCGATATCGAGAGAATATCACCCGGGAAATATCGTTCTTATCATTCTTACACAAGCACCATCCTAGCACACCGTTTAGCCTAAAATAACTACTTATTCGCACGACTTGCTAACAAAACGAAGCATTTAAGCTTCTAATCTATAGGGGTAGTTTAAAATAGGATTGATTGTTTGTCATTTGTCATTTGTCACCAGAGATGGGTGCCATTTCAGAGGATTTCACTTGTTGCGTTCTCGTCTAGATGTCTCCCAAACACACACACACACACGCACACGCAAAGGTACGTTATCAATTTCACCTTCGCCTTCGCGTAACTAGCTATTCTATTCGTGTGAGGACACACAAGAGATGCAACGAGAATGTGCGCCAAGCATCAAGGGGTAGGTAAGTAAAATCACTAGATGAATGACGACCTCGAGAAGGTAATTTACAACAATCGGATTTCTCTTATCCGTTTCACGTACGGTAGTTTTGCCAAATACCTATCGGCAGGTACCGTACCAAACATATTTCGTTTAATATTTATATGTACGTATTATTTAGCGTATCTACCTATGTATACCTGTGCACATGTACTTATTATACACGTCGAAGACGGAAACATATACAATACGATACGTAGAGGTACATCAACAACAATAATTGGCATTCAAGAAGCGACTAATACTAAATAATATACAAAGCAACAAGCTCTTCAAAGGAGGGTCTGTCACGCGGCCAGTTCTCACGATAATGGCTTCAGACTGTTGTTTATAATATACGAATAGTTGTTACCTAACGTGCGAGCACGGTACATTTTAGTTATATTATGTGTAGATTTCAGAAAATAAAAATAAATAAGAATAAAAATTACGATAAAGTCAACGTCCAACGTCTGCCATACTCGTAAACAATATCAGCACGACGACAATCTCATTATCTATGCGAGCGAAATAATTTCGCAGCTATGAACGCGAAGACGAAAAACAAAAACGCGGATCTAGCATATATCACCTTTTTAGGTCATTTTTTTTTCTTCTTCTTTGCCTAACCGAATCGATATTCTAGCCAAATATTCGATCACGTAAAATCGATTCGTTACGATATTTCATCAATTTCAAAAGTCACGTTTATAACGACTCGAGCTAGGATCCGTATCCGTATCGTAGTCGCTTTGTCAGGTTACTTTACGCAGCTCTCCGACCCTATGCCATAGGATATCAGCACCCAGACCATTAAAGCTTTCTCAGGTAATCGACGATTTACATATGTAAGTTGTCCACCGTCCAGCGGATTAACGCAGACAAGGGTTAGCAGTATACCAGGGTCCGGTTCGAGTTTAAAATACTGATATTTGTATTCGTTAATGTTATCCGCGTATACTTATATGATGTGATATTTTGCTGTGTAGCGAACAGACCGCCATCTAGTGATTCTTTTTTCCCATACGTATGTGGACGACATTTAAACGACGAATTATTTTGCACGGTAAACACTTTGAAAATTGATGTAACACGTACAACAAACGAATACAAATATATCCTCCTCCTGCTGGCCGTCTCCGTGCCATACGCACTCGAAATAATTTGTATACGGAATATAGAAGAGTTTTTTTTATTCCCGCATCTCTCCTACATCGTACCCTTTTCTCCAGCTCCCACCCTGCTATGCTGTTCATATTCCCAAATCTTCTTCTTATATTATCAACATTAAAAAACATAGGAACGATAGATTTGTGTATACAAATTGAACCAGCGAAAGAGTAAAGCTACAAAGAAGAGAATTTTTTTCGTCTCGACCAAAGCAAAGAGAACTTTACACCATAAGCAATGTTCATCTCAAAACATAGACGGTACAGAGACTGTACAGACTAAAGAGCTCGCAGTGCAGCGGCGAGCTTGAAATTGTGCAGGTGCTTCGAGCTAAAGATAAACAATTCTTAGGACTTCTGTACTTCGCTAATTTCACGCTCTGACGTCACAAGCTACCAGAAAATTATTTATAGATTGCTCAACTCGGTATCTGTACCGTTCTTTGCTTTCTTCTGCCTTGCCTCGTATGAAGCTACGAACACACACACACACATGCACATGCATAACCAACGAATAGGCTCACGAAGAAACAAAAATTTACCCAAAGCTGCCCGGCGAGCGTTTAAAGTTTCACAAAACACATACTATAAAATCATTCTAATATAACCCTCCCCATAATATGTACGACCAAGTAAATATATATATCTATATATAGGAAAGCTTGAAATTTATTATTTTTCCGATCCTTCGCGCAAAATATTATAATGATACAAACAACGCCATCGCCATCTACAGTACACGCCGATCCTCTGTTTTGCTGATATTCGGTGAGTAATGACGCATATCAAAAAACTTCCTCATAGCATTTCACCGTTGAGAATTTATTTGCGCCGCGGGGGCATTAACGATACGAAAGCAGATCAGGGCTTCCATTCGGCACCGTAAGTAATTGTCTATCTACCACCAAGTTTTTGAAAAGTACAGCCAAGATAAGACTATAGAAGATCCCAACGATGGGTCAGATTTTTAAAGTCACGTTACTTCGAGAAAAAGGTATCGTGCTGCGTTTGGTATATTTATCGTGTATTTATAAAATGAAAATGTTTCAATCCATCTAATAAAAGTACGGTATAGACGCAAATGGAAATCCACCCGATTGGAATATTAAAAGCAATTTTACATTTTGATTCCGGTTCTTAGACGTTCAAAGAACGACTTTAGCTTGGGTGCCTATTTTTCCAGCGCCCTCTCCTCCCAGGATCCACACCCCTTTTTTGAAAAACGCCTCTATCTCCTCACGTATGATTCGTATCGCAAAACTTTTCAAATAAAATTTATAGCTTGAAGTATCAGAAATATTTTGAGTTATGTGTAAAATTTCGCTCAGACCACTCCCTGCCCCCCTATTTTACAAATTGCCCGTCAAAAACACGTCAAAAATCGATTATTTCTACTTTACATCGAAATTAGCCAACATACGACCGTACTCGATGGAATCAAAGTTGTTCAGAATTGCAAATAGAATATATATATATATACTCAAAATTTAGCACCATTCAACCCTCCCCCCGCCCATCATGTATAATAGTAGCGTAGTAGCAGGTGCATTTCAAACAAAACCCAGCAATTGATGATATAATTATGAAATTTGGTATAATCAATGAGAGAGGTGTATAAAAATTTCGAAGAAATGGGAGAGGGGTAAGTGGAGTGTCTGATCTTCTTCATGAAAACGGAGTTATTGAAATAGAGGCTGCCCAAGTTGACAATCTACAAAAGCCTACATACAGACTGTGGTTGTATAAAGTTGTGAGCACACTAACAAAAAAAAGGAGGCGGTGTGCTTGAAAGGTAGATCGAAGAGAGGGGGAGGGGGGTTGTTGAACAAAATTCGAGTACTGTACGCGATCTTTGGTTATCAGTAAAAATAAGTTTGGTTTGATTTAAACGTTTTGCTTGAAACGGTAGACTAAAAATGTTTGAAAAAAATTATGCAAAATACAAAAAAATCGTAAAAATACGAATTTTTGGCAAAGGTAAAATGATCAAAAATGGATAGATTAGTCCAATTTTACCTCTACTTTTCAAATATAGTGTTTAAACTACCATACAAACGCTAGGTTTCAGTGATTTTTCACGAAAAACATCACGAGGCGGAGTCTTTCAATTTCGAATTTCGGACACTGCTCGTCATCGAATCTTAAAACGTATTCTACGAGGCAAAATCATAAAAATTGCTTCAAGTGAAAATCGGAGAGGGCTGATGCCTTAAAGTTTCATCCCCCATCCTCCCTATGGGAAATATTGAATACCTCACGATTTAAGAAATTTTTATACATCTCTCTCATCAATTATACCAAATTGGGTTTTGTTTGAAATGTACCCGCTACTATGCTACCATTATACATGATGAGGGGGGGGGGGTGTTACAATGCGGATAGGGGTTGAAAGTTTCTAAATTTCGAGTATATATGTATTCTATTTGCGATTCTGAACAACTTTGATTCCATCGAGTACGGTCGTATGTTGGCTGATTTTGATGTAAAATAGAAATAATCGATTTTTGACGTGTTTTTGACGGGCAATTTGTAAAATAGGGGGCGGGAAGTGGTCTGAGCGAAATTTCACACATAACTCAAAATATTCCTGATACTTCAAGCTATAAATTTTATTTGAAAAATTTTACGATATGAGTCATACGTGAGGAGATAGGGGCGTTTCTCAGAAAGGGGGATGGATCCTCGGAGGAGAGGGCGTCGGAAAAATAGGCATCCAAGCTAAATTTGTTCCACCACAATTTAGGAGGGATTAGGCAAAAAAAACAATTTTTTTAAGCTCAAATAGGAGGAACCCCACTCCTCCCCTCATATGCCATCCTCCTAATCGTAGTAGGAGGCTGAATTTTGGATAAATTATTCAATATTTAATTCTTTGTAAATTGGTCTAAAAACGAGCAATTATTGAGATTTTTTACCCTCCCCCCCCCCACCACTCTCAAATTTAAACAGACTATATTTCGACCCGAGGTTACTCCCACTTCTATGTATCTAATCCGCTCTCAGTGTAGCCCTACTGTCCGAATTTTTGAAATTTTGGTCGGAACTAAGTCGAGGAAATGATTTTAGTCTTCGACGTAAAAGGTGGAAATGAAAAATAAAAACCTGACATGCCCAAAAATAGGTTTAACAGACTTTTCAGACTTCAAAACGGATTTCGCCAAGACCTTAATTCACCTACAAATAAAAATTGAAAAACATTGGATTTAACGGTGTTTCAGGGCCGCAAAATGGATCCTGTTGATACTTTAACACATCTCCCCCCCCCCTCTTTCACACCTGAGTGGACTAGTCTAGTTTTCAGTGGCAACGTTGCATAAAATCAGTCTAGAAATAATGACCACGTAAAAAATATGGTGAAAATGAATTTCGAAAATTATGAAATGAAAATATTCGCGATTATTCGATCTTCCAACTTCGATGTTTTAGTAGGCATTCAGACTACAAAATAGGACAGGAGAATATTCGCTCGAATGAAATTCTTTCCCTTTTTCTCATCACATTTGAAACTTCTTCAAAAGCTCATAGCTGCAGGTAATCTATAAATCAATTCCCATTAGCCTTTATCCTTACGTCTCAGACCATCTTCCAATTCTGGCTATTTTTCAATTTTTCTCACTGCTACGCATACCTTTCAGTTACTTACAGTCTTAAACTTAAACAAAATCAATCGCTCATCTTCTTCACCATTACATACCCATTTTGGCTACGTTTAAATGGTACTGCCATTCTCAAAACTACAAGTACAGTAATTCGATCAACACGTGATTCTCGATACCATGGTAATCGTATCTTTCTCTCTTTCTCTACGGATTAACGTCAGTCTGCAAATTCTAAATTTAACCGAGACCATTAGGCTATTACTTAGGCTACACTGGGACGGTCCAGGGTACGTACAACTACACTAAATTTTTTTTCTGCAATAAAATCGAAACCCACCGCTGATCGTTGTGTACGACTATACAAATATGTGTATATCCTACCAACACATACATACATAAACCCCAGACCCATATAGATGATGGTCAAGAGAACAGTGACGTGGTGGTGCGACAGGGGACAGGTCCGCTGAAAATAGGAAAACGAACGTTTATACGAGTACACCGACCATTATCGTTGTCGTGTTCAACTGGTATTACAATACAATATCTTTTAATATTGTTTTGGCAATCGCCACTGACGCCTACGATAACGTTTTAATTACGCTTTCGTGATAATAGCCATCGTTTCGTAGGCTAGGTTATACCATTGTGATGTATTTTATACGAGCATGGTCGCGTCCATTATGTATATGTAGTGTGTACTCTTTCATTTATTATTATAAAATACACGTACACAATAGCGCAATACCTATGTACTTGTGGATGGAGGGTAGGGCGAGCAATAGGGTGGGTGAAATTTTGCTTTTTTTGGAAATCTCTGCAAACGGCGGGGTTACAATAGTTGTGAAATGACCTCGAAATGATGTGGTAAAAATTTTAGCCTGCTAATTCAATTTTTTCAACTTGCAAGACTCTGTTCAAGTTCGAAAATTTTCAAACACTTTCAAATAATCCGATAGAAATCATTTTCCAAAAATAGAATTATTATACATCTTTGAACTTAAAATAATCATCGTTATTTCGGCCATGATCCTTCATGAGGGGTGGGGAAGTTGGCTATTACAATTTTCAAATAATCACGATTTTTTGTCAAACAGTTCAACTACATGAAGACTCATATTTCAAGGTTGGTTAGACTTGGGATAAATCTATTTACGCGGTTTTGTTGGCAACTCTTCTCCGGTACATACATTTTTCAAATTTTTTGTAATTTGAAGGCCAATCTGGAGTACGAAGAAGTCGGATCGAAAAAGTAAGTTGATGTTCGGTCACAGCGGTGCCGAATTAGTAACACTCGACATACCTTCTACGCGTCATTTTGATTATTTTTCCATTTTTCAGGTGGCTAGCGGGCCACTCGAGGGACGGACCCAAAAAATAAGTGAATATTCATGCTCAGCGACTTCAAATTAGTAACAATCGATATGTCAATTCATTTTTTCAATTTTTTTGAGTTTTGACCACATTGAGGGGGCTTGTGGGGGCGTTTGGGGGATGGGGGGTTGGATAAACAAAATAAGCCGATAATCAAACTCAGCATCCTCAAATTAGTAGAAATCCATGTGTAATTTTACTTTTACCATTTTTTTGAATTTTGACCACATTGAGGGGGCTTGTGGGGGTATTTGGGGAGGGGGTGGATCAAAAAAATAAGCCGATAATCAAACTTAGCAACCTCAAATTAGTAGAAATCCATATGTAACTTTACTTTTACCATTTTTATGAATTTTGACCAAAATTGAGAACCTCTGTGCCCCTCCACAGGCGTGCTGAGATCCCATTTTTGAAATTGATCAGTTAAAACTAGCCTAAAAAGTTCTATTCATGGTAATTTTTTCAGATTTTTAAATGGTAGCTTTCAACCTTTATACTCATTACAAAAAGCTCACGAAAAGTTGAGCTTTCATATCAAAAGTTTGAATTTGAGCTTTCCAAATTTTGAAAATCAATTAATCTCTTTTGAATTTATCCTAAGTCTAACCAATCTTGAAATATGAACCAACAAAGTTAAGGCTTTTGAAAAAAAAACGATTATTCTAAAATATTAAGCCCCTTACCCCTCCCCCTCCCCCATGAAGGGTCAAGGCCGAAATAATGGTAATTTTTTCATTAGACCACCCAGAGGAACCCGAAAAAAATTCTGAGGGGAATCGAAAGACCAGAGTTCCTTTTTGGGGCGTTTTCACATGGAATGAGTCAAACGTGTTTGATTTGAAGTTATTCATGAAAAACTCGCCATGAAGAATGATTATGAATGACTTTTGCAAATGGATTAAAAATTTTTTTAAATTAAAAAAAATTGAAAAATGAAAAAAAAGTTGGGTAAAAAAATAACAAAATGAAAAAATTAAACAATTTAAAAAAATTAAAAAATAAAAATAAATTTTTTTTTGATTTTTGATTTGAAATGTTTGATTAAAAACTGGTGATGAAAGATGATTTTGAATGATAAAAAAATAAAAATTAAAAAATGGAAAAAATTTTAAAAAATTAAAAAGTTGAAAAATTTTTAAATAAAAAAAATAAAAAAATGTTTGACGAAAAACTCATTTTTGTGCTCTATGTTGAAATGTTGACATGGATGTCAAATTAAATAAATTGAAAATTACTTTTTACTTTTTAAAAAAACAAAAAAGTTAAAATATAAATCAAAGTAAAAAAAATTAAAAAGAATAAAAATTTAAAAAATAGAAAAAATTTTAAAAAATTAAAAAGTTGAAAAGTTGAAAAATTTTAAAATGAAAAAATAAAGAAATTTTTGCATTTAAGTTAAATTATAAATCAAAAAATAAAAAAAATAAAAAAATAAAAAAATAAATAAGAATTAAAAAATAGAAAAAATAGAAAAAATAGAAAAAATTAAATCAGGGGGTTCTCAATTGGTATTTCAACATACAAAAATACAGTGTAAATGTTTCAAAATCAAAAAAAGAAAAAAAATTGAAAAATTACCTTCGAGAGTCTATAATATTTGAAACATGGCCCTTGTAATGAAACTTTCTTCAAAAAATAATTTTCTCAACTTTTAAAAAACGGTTATTTTGTGTGACTCTGAAAAATCATCTGTGGAGGATTAAATTAAAATATTGCGTTTCGTCTTAAAAAATTAATCTCCCAAATCTATTTTAGAGGGGCCTTTCTCAAAAAAATTTCCGACATGGTTTTTCAAAAAATTGTAAATAAAAAAAAATGAAAAAAAAAAAATTTTTTTAAATATCTGAATAAAAGCGAAATGGCGACAATTTTATAACAATAATCATTCTGAGTTCAAATATGTACACTAATTCAATTTTCAAAAAACATTTTTCAGTACAAATTTTGAAAATTTTCGAATTTTAAACGAGTTTGCAAGCTTACAAAATTGAGTCGCTGGCCTGAAATTTTCACCACATCTTTTCGTCGAAGTCACTCCACAACCATTGTGACCCGACCGCTTGCACAGATTTCCAAAAAAAAAAAAAAAAGCAAAATTCGCTCCATCCTAGAGTGCAACTGCAACGACTAAAATAGTGTCTCACAATCAGTACTCGGTACACCCAAATACAACAATAAAGGTAGACGAAAAATATCCTCAAATTATACCTAAGTACATATTTTATACAAAACAATATATATATATACATCAAGAATCGAACTTACCATGGCTATTAATGTAATTAGCTAAATAGAGATCAAGTTCCCGGACGGATACATTTATGTGGTAAGGATTAACACATAGACTAGGATGAGTACATTCTGGAGATTTTTCTAAGCGTTCGCCATCTGTACTTTCTAAAGGTATTGCTTTAAATAATATCACCATAACTAGATCTAATCGCCAGACCTGCAACATAAATGTAAACCAGTACGAAAATTTTATTTTAATCATACCTAGTACATTACTTTACTACTACTACATCTGCCATCTAAACCCATAAGATATTTACATAATTAATCTCGTACGTGTAATAGTAAATTTACCAAGCCCTGTCGGAATCGTAAAAAAAAAAAAATTCGATCGACGAACGAAAACGAAAAAAAAAAAAAAGTCGTTTTGTTGAATGTCATTCAACAAGGGTGAAACGAGTTCCCGCATCAACCTAATTAACGTACGTATAAGGTCACCTCTCCGCAAGGCGAAGAGACCGAACCGAATGAAATGAAAAAAAAAAAAAAAAGGTTAAACCAAAATACCACAAAAATGACAAAGATTCACCACGCGTTACTCTGCACTCTTCACCTTGTTTGAAAGACACCCTTCATCATAATTCGTATAGCTTTTGCTTTCGCTATCGTTGGTTGTGTGTTTTTTTTTTTTTCTTTTCGTCATCTTCATATCGGATAGAATCGGTTTAACTTTAGACTATATATACATAACATCGTATCGCTATCTCGTATATTATATCGAATTATTCCACTAAATTAATCGCAGCCAGGTAAATGAAATTTATTTTTCTCAATGAATTATTCGCTCGTTTACGCCAAGGGTAGACATGGTAACCGGAAGAAATATTAAAAACGATGCTATCGAAGCAGCAACAACACTATACGTAGGTACCTTACCTTACCTTACCAGCTTCAAATCCCCCAAAACCCCTGTCGATCGTCGCATGGTTGGTACCTAAATACGCCCATTCGTTTGCGAATATTTGTGCATATCGAGCAAGAAGAAGAAGAAGAAGAGACGAGACGTTTGAAAAAGCGCAAAACTGCGCTGCGTGTATTTAAGCGGAAAAAGATTCGCTATCTGAGAACATTATCGCAATGCCAATGTATCTTTAAAACATTATATGTTCTAGCTGAATACGTAAAGTGCCTATATAATACCCATATACCTATCTACTAGCGACCTATCCTATCCTGCTGCACATATACGACGTATAAACTTTACTATTTCTTTTTACTTGCCATTTCGTCGCCAGAATCATCACCTTATATATCGTTTAGACTTTCTTTTTATTCTCATTTTACAATAGTCTTTCCGGTTTTTCTTTCTTTTTTTTTTTTTTTGCCACCTCCCTCGGTCGCGTCGTTGTTTAATTCTGTCGAAAGTTCTTTTTATTCGGCTGAGTTAAAATTAAAGGTGGGTAGTATTATAGTATCGATAGGTACGAGTTTAGCTGCAGCGAACGAGATTATCTTACGCAGGAAATTGACTTAGATTTGTGTTTATAAGTTATGTATACCTACCTGGCCTGGAGTGAGTTATACGTAAGCCTATCGCCAGCGCTAACGAATAAATTATCCTTCCCCCTTAATTCCCGAAAGATTTTTTTCCATCACCCTACCTACCTGATACCATGTTCAGCCTAAGTGATGTTTGTTTACTAAAGTTTTCCCTTTTTCTTTCGTATAAATATCAAGATGGAAATTACGTCGGAGTAGTACTGACTAATCTTGTTTCAAAATTCTTTTATATGTATACTGTGCGAGGTAAACAATCGGGGGGGGGGGACAAATTTTGATAGATGTAAAATTAGCTCAAAATGATGAGGTGAAAATTTCAACTCACCGAATCATCTCTTGCCTTTTTTCATCATAATTTACTAAAAATTATGAAAGAATTTTGGAGAATCGCATTCCTGAAGAAGATAAGCTCTATGGTAAATTTTCAGGAGTACTCGAAACAGATGATTTTAAAATAAATTGATTATAAATAAAAAAAAATATTATTTTGAGAAAAATATCATCAAAAGGGAAGAATTTCAATTTTTGATTTTTATCCTGATTTTCTGTGTCATATTGTCAATGATAACTAGGGGTGGGGGAGAGGGAATATTAACAAAATCCGTATTGGAGTCCTAGAAAATCATTAAGACGATTTGTAGCCATGTCAGATATTTATTTTTATTTTTTTCTTCGAACATTAAAATCATTTACTCTGCCCGATACCGACCAAAATCAACCCAAGTCGGTCAATCGGTCCAATTTGGCGACGGATTAAATATACGTGAGTGCAGATGAACTTGGGTCAAAATTCAGTCAAGCCTCAATTTGGGTGAGGGGGTGCTGAGAAGTCAAAAATGCAAAAATTGCCCTTTTTTAAGCCAATCAATAGAGAATTAAAAGTTGTTTAACATATCCAAAAATCAACCTATCAAGTCAATTAGGAGGGGTGATATGGGGGTTTCCCCTTTTTTTAGGCTATTCCTCCCCTGTCTCCCCATCAAATTGAGCAGGGAAGTTGAAATTTGTAATGAACATTCAGTTGAGGACCTAGATGTGCATAGGAGTGCCGACTTTTTAGCCCCATTGCACCCCCTCACAGCCCTAAATATGTGGTTTTTGATAGGTTTTTCTCATTTTCACATTTTTTGAGTTTTTTGAGTTTGTTCCTTACATAACTCCCCTTCAAATTACGCTATGAACTTGAAATTAGGTATGTGCATTTAGTTAGAGGTCGTAGTTATGCCTTTGGGGGAGAGAGTGATGTCTCGACTTTTTAGCCCCATTTCACCCTCTCACAGCCCCAAAAAAGTTGTTTTTCAGACGTTTTTTCTTATTGTTTTAGTTTGTTCCTCGCATAACTCCCCTCCAAATTGGACTAGGAAGTTGAAATTAGGTATGTTCCCACGGCAGAGACCCTTGATGAGCCTTTTGGTGGTTTCGAGACCTTTTAGCCCCATTCAATCGTATTTTTCAGTCAATTTTTCTAAATTTTCAACGATTTTTTTCTCAATTTAGTACAATTTTCATAATTTCTTAGCAATTTATAATTAATTTTCTGCCCAGTTTACGTAGGTATTCTTTTTTAATCAATTTTTCACCAAATTTTTGTCGATTTTCAATAATTTTTGTAAAAATTTAGGTCATTTTTCACCCCTTTTTCCAACATTATTTTCATGATTTTAGATCCATTTTATACAATTTTTACCCACTCTTCATTCTTTTTGTTAAATTTTCCCGCAATTTTCATTGATTTTTAACGATCTTTTTCATAGTTTAGAACAATTTTTACCCTATTTTCAACATTTTTTCGTAATATTTTGACCGTTTTTTGCTCTTTCACCCATTTTTATCAAATTTTCCATTTTATTTTAAATGATTTTCAACATTTTTTCGTGATTTATGGGGGAATTTTTTGCACTTTTTACCGATTTTTATCAAATTTTTGAAGGTGGAAGAGTGAAATAATTAAGATAATTTACTCATTTTAATTAATCGTATCAAATGCAAATAATAGTAATTTTTTTCAGCTCTATTCGAATCACGATTGCTGGGTTTGGAATTTCATTCATCGATGTATTAAACGAACCTAGGTGTATTCCAGTAATAGGCAACCTATATTTTTAATTCAGGTTTTAAACATTCTTCAGGATTTTTTGAAGAGAATTTTTTGTAGAAATGTTCATGTGAGAAATTAGCAGTGCGGTTGGGTCACCCTTAGTGTTGACCAAATAACGAAACATACGCTTGAAACGCGAACTTACTTTGTCAGCTTGTCGTAGACAGTCTATCCTTCTCATTTTTCCTTTTTGATCTGGATTCGAAAGTACACACATGGCTGGTTTCTTACCGGTAATACTAAGTACAAAATCTTCTCTACACTCTTGCGTGATATCTTTACGCAATTTGCCTAGAAGACGAGAAGCCCACTTTTGTTTGACTTCTGGTTTTTCATTCTGTAAACAAAATAAAAAAAGTAACAAATTAATTACAATCAGGAAGCACAATTTTATACAAAAAATCTCATTCAACACGTATAAATATCGACCAAATATAGCTTGGTTTATCAATATTTTACAGGAGACGAGTTTTAAGAAAATCACCCCTTCAACCGCTGATATTCCTTAAAATTCCCGCAATGGCTAATTCAACTTCCTGACATTAATCTAACTATGATCAACTACTGCAAGAGATTCTCTACCCTCTCCCTCCCTACTTCTCCATTCTCTCAGCCGAGCTATATGCAATCAAAATAGCGATCATATATATCCACGACTTCTCCATAAACAACTCAGTAATTTTCTCAGACTCACTCTCTGCCTTGCATACCATCCAAAATCTGAATAACAAAAATACAGCATCCCATAGCACAGGAAATTATCCACATCCTCTCATTTTCGTCCAACAAAACAGTCTTATGTTGGGTTCCCTTACATAGAAATATCACAGAT
>FIZR01005056.1:0-36953 GCA_900060175.1 Ferrisia virgata
AAAAGAAACAATTTTTGCATTTTTGGCCCCGCCAGCACCCCCCCCCCCCATTTGAGCATAACTAAATTTTGATCCAAGGCCATCCTCACTCATATATATCTACTCTGTCCCAAACTAAGCCTATTGACCAGATTGGAGCGATTTTGGTCTGTATCGAGTAGAGTAAATGATTTTAGTGTTGGGGAGGGGGGGGGTAATAAGAATAAATATCTGACATGGCCAAAAATGGTCTTAATGGTCTTCTAAGACCATAGGTAGATAGACCGTAATAGCCTGGTTTTCATTGACAAAATGACATAGAAAATCAGGCTACAAACCAGGCTCCAAAAGTGACGCATTCTTCATCTAGTATCATGTTTGTTGGTGCATAGACTTATAAGATGCTCAAGAAACTTGAGGCAGTTTTCATTCTGATGTACATTTTGAGTCACACACCGGTTTCGTGTTCTTTTTAATCATTACCCAAAGCATTCGAACCCCTCACAAACTCTCAAAATGCGTACCAATGTACAATCTGAGATTGGTGTATTTTTATAATAATTTGTGCACTTGTGTTCTGTCGCAGGGGTTAAAGTTCCTGATGAAAACCTAACGCCCGAGCAAAAGCTACACCGCAAAGAACAGCTGGCGACGTTACGTAAACTAGGCGAAATGCTACTACCAGAAAGTCATCACCAACAGCAACAACAACAACAACAACAACAACAACAACAGCAGCAGCAGCAGCAGCAGTCAACCACGGGGCCAGGTCAACCGCAATCAACGCCGCACCATGGGTTGCCGTCGGATATGCAGCCGTCCGTCCACAATCAACTGAGCGTCGACGATATCTCATCGGTGCTAGGTGGACCCGGTCCTACACCGGGTTCAGGTCCTGGCGGCGTACCAAGCTCTACGCCGCCAGGCGGATCGGTACCTCCGGGAGGTCCGGGTAGCGGCGGCGGTCTCGATCCGTCGGAGATGTCGAATTTACAAAAGACTGTGTCGAATTCATCGGCGGCGGCGCACGCCGAATGGCAAAAAATGCAACCGTTCTTCGAAGACCGTAAACGCAAAGCGACCGGTGACGTAGCTATGGGCCGATGCGGCTCGGCGGCCGGACCTCGATCTCAAGGGCCGCCTCCGCCGTATCATCAAACCACCCGCTCGGCCAGCGTACCCATTGCTATACCAAGTCCGAATCCTAATTCGCCCGGTAACGCTACGTCGAATTTGTCGCTTCCGTCGCCGCGAACGTGTTCCGGATTAAATTCGCCGGCGTCCAAACAAGGCCCCGGCCCCAGTCCTACCACTAATCAACTAAATACCTCAATAGAGTCGCCAGGCCATCGGGGTATGAATATCAGTAATCCCGGCACGCCTGTGTCCTCCACCATGCATTTATCGCCTAATTCGAAGCAAAAGGATGCGAAAATGTGCCCCGGTGGACCTTTATCCAACGAATTTTCCCCCGCTACTTCTGGTCAACAATCACCCGGTATGTGGGCGTGTGTTATTTGCGTATCCTCGCGAATCTCCAATGACGAGAGTTGTTAATTATTGATTAATCTTTTTTTTTGGTGGTCGATTTCGCAGATGGTATCTACTGTCGAACGCTTCAGACACTCGCTCAGCAACAACAGCAAAAGCAACAACCGCAACTGCCACACAATCAGCAAATGCCTCCGGGCGGTCCGCACTGCAAAGAGCCTAATTTAATGCCGGTACCGTCGCCGCAACATATACAGTATTTGAACGCGTTCGAAGGCCAAGAGCTCACCATTCAAAAGCAACCTAATACCAGTCTAAAAGATACCACCAGTATCGTATCGCCGTCGTAAGTATATTTTTGAGGGTGTGCGAGCGGGAAGGAAGGAGGGGGGGGAGTTGCCGACGATAAGCGACAAATCTAACGAGTATTGGTTTTGCTTTTGCAGATTATCGACGGCCGCCTTAGACACGATAATGCCGCCAGTCTCGTCGAACGACGGAACTTGCTCGAAAGTCTCGGTATCGGCGCCGAATACGCCCCTAACGCCAACGTCACTGGACCTGGGAGCACGGTATCCGGGCACGCCGGCCGATTTCGGCGAACTGAGTCCTAGCGGCGGAGCTGGAGGCGGTGGCGATTCCAAATCGAACGTACCACCACAGCTACGCGGCCCCAACAATCCTAATCAAATGAAAAACGATCTTAGGTTCGCGTGCAGCAGTCCGCAAATGTCGGCCGATCAACAAAGGTACGGTCCAGGCGGACCGGGTGGCGGTTTCATGGGAGGGCCCGGCGGTGGCCCCGGTAGCGTTAAGGCTAACTTCATGGACGTCTCGTCGCCGGACAAGATGCCGCCGTGTACGATGGGTGGCGGCGGCGGCGATGTCAAAGACGTGGGTCCGTGTCCAGGTCCTGGTCCGGGTGGCGGCGGTGGACCTGGCGGTCCGGGTAATTTCGTCGGCCGCATCGGATCCGATAATGTTCCTCTAAATCCGAGCATGAACGCTACCTCGAAACCTTCGCAATTCGATCCGATCTCGTCGCTCGCACAAATGAGCCAGCAGCTGACCAACAACGTACCGGGATCGCCGGGCCAGCAGCCGGGTGGCGGGCCAATGATGCACGGCGGCATGATGCCTTATAACTCGGTGGCCGGCGGCCATATGCCGAATAATATGCACATGATGCAGGCGATGAACGAAATGGGTATGTGCGGAGGTGGCCCAGGTGGCCCAGGTGGTCCGGGCGGTGGTCCGGGCCCAGGAGGCGGTCCAGGCGGTGGAGGTCCACCCGGCGAGCCGTCCATGCAGCCGGATGGCTCGCGTATGGTGTACAATCCGCAAATGATGCCCGGTATGAATCCGATGCACGGCGGTGGCGGTCCCGGAGGCGGTGGCGGCCCAATGGGTAACAACATCGGACCACCTGGCGGACCGGGTGGCCAGCGAATGATGCCTTGTCCGCAGATGACCAACGATGGCTCGCCGGGCGGACCGCAAGGTCCGAAAGGGCCGCCGCCCGGCATGATGCAGAATCCGTATCCGCCGATGATGGGCGGAAATTCGCCTCGTATGATGGGTCGGCCGCCGGGTCCGCCCGGAGGTCCGTTACCAAACGCCTACAACGGCGCCAACATCCAAGTAAAGCCGAACGCTCCGAATACCATACAGTATTTACCAAACAGGCCGCAATCGGCGGCGGTCGGACCGCGCGCACCGCCCAGCCTCGAATTCCTGCAGCGGTTCTCGAATCCGGCCGGAATGCCGCCCAACATGGAGAATAAAATGCCGCCCTCGCACAACATGAACTACTTCCCGAACAATTACGGCGGCGGACCTGGTCCCGGCCCCGGCGGCCCGGGCCCCAACATGAACGAAATGATGGGCCAGATGAACTGCAACATGCCGCCCGGCGGCCCTAACGCGGCCGCTGCGGCCATGATACGAGCCGGTATGCGACCGCCGCCCCAAAACGCTCCACCGCCGCCCAACATGATGCGAATGGGTAATATGGGAATGCCACCGTACGGCAGCGAACAAATGTATCCGCCTGGTCCGGGCGGCGGCGGCGGTCCTAATCCTAATATGCCTAATAATAATTGCCACATGTTTATGCCCAACTCCGGACCGAACAAGATGCCGTCGATGGGTATGGCCGGAGGCGTCGCACCCGATGCTACCCAACCGCTGCCACCCAGCATAGGGCAATCGAATAATTTCAAAAATTCACCATTCATCGGACCGACGACCACCGATCCGAATTACGCGCAGCAATTTCATAATTTTCAACAGCAACTGTACGCGACCAATACCCGAAGTCAAATGAACAATCAGTCGATGGCCGGAACAAATCAGCAATATTTTGTACCAAAGTGAACCCTTTTGTCTATGATTTCTTTTATCTATCAAATCGTGTATCGTTTTTTTTTTTTTTCATCTTCTTCGTATTATTATTATTATTTTTCTTCTTGTTTGTATCTTTGTCTGTCTACATATTGCTATTCATCTACCCCCCTACCCCTACCCCTTTTTTTCTTCTCGTATATCGTTTTTCTTTTTCTTTTATATACATAATAATAATAACTTTTATCGCGTTTAATGTACCATACGAGCATATTATTCTACCAGTACAAAGATGCTAAAACAAAAACAAAAAAAAGATAATAATTATTTTTCGTCTTTTATGTATGTTTCGTGTACATAATATTTTGTACCATATAGTGATATAGTGTATATACGTGTTTTACGAATATCTCTTCCCTTCCCACCTGCCTGTCCTTCCTTCCTTGTATCGCATCTTTGACAAATCTTATTTTTCGTATTTTTAAACATAGCGGATTTTACTTCAACTTTTTTTTCTCTCTCTCTTTTTTTTTTTTTAGTACCATTTATCGTGTTTTTTTTTCTTCTCTTAATAGTATTTATTTATTTAATATCCGTCGAAATAACAGATATTATTTGTGATAGTTTTAACTGCTTCGATGAATGCGAATACATAATTATATGATAGGTATTTAAGCGAATTTAAAATGAAAGAAAAAAAATTGCTACGCGTTAAAGCTTTTTCGAAAAAGTGGTAGATAATTGTGACGGCGACGGCGATATTGTTGTGGGCATCATTTATTTTTTTTTTTACTAGTTATGATTTTTTTGGGAGATATTGTTTTATTTTTTGGGAGGTATTTCTTAATAATTTGTTTGTTTTTGAATGGGGTTCGAATCGACGAAGGTATTTTTTGTACGTAAAAATTGTGGTATACGTATTTGTTGGTATAGTTTATCAATTTGATTGCTCATTTCGAAGCCGAAGTACTTTTCAGATTTTTTTCCCGCCTTTTCTTTTCGATATAAAGTACATGAATTTTGTTAATGGTAATATTTAGGTATCTAATCGTATGAAAGTTGAAAGCAATTAAAGTTTTAAATTAATTGCGTACTTTTTGATGATACGGTAATAATTGGTGTAGAATGGTACCTTTTCGAAGATTTTTTTTATCGTCGAAATTAACGATCGTAATTGACTGAAAATTGGTGATATCGATAAGTGTAAAATTTATGCATATTTTCGTATTTTGGTACAGTTTAATGGATTTTTTTTTTTTGTAACGTTGGCGTGAAATTTTGTGTCATGTTTTTTTTAGATTTTGATTTAATGGGCAATTACCTGAATTCATTACGGTATTTCGATCATTTTTTAGTATGTTTTTTTTTCTTTTTACAAAATCATGATATTGTCATGAAATTTGGAAACGTTATGATGGATTTTATCGATCATTTATGATTTTTTAGAAGCTACCGGAATTCCAATTGATTTTAGATTCTCTCTCAAAAAGTTTACTAGTTTTTTTCCCATATGAATGTGAATTGGCAACATTAGTATATTAAAAAGTGTTACCAATTCATTATTGTTTGACGTGAAAAAATCTTAAAGGCTAAAGGAGAAGAGAGGGGGAAGGCTAAAAATAATTGGACAGTGTATATCTGTGTCAATCCGATATTATTGCTTTAAAGGGGTATTATTGCGATTAAAATAATGCAACGTTGCCAACTTTTGAAAATGTGTGAAATTTTGGATTTGCAATGTTGCCATATTTAAATGAAATTAAAATTTTGACGATATTATGTATCGGTGTGTTGTTCACATTGAAAAAAAAAACGATTTGATGATGTTATACATTGAATTTATTCATATTTAAATTTTTATACGTTCATTTGATCTGTAACTTGTATCAGGTGTGAAGAATTCCTAAAAAGATGTTATCATTGAATATTGAATTTTGTAACGTCGCTTCATTTTACTTAAAATTGGTCTATCGAGTTACATGCAGTTTAGCAACGTTGCAAAGTCTATTTTGATTAAAATGTTTGATTTGCAACGTTGCCAGTTTTAAGATATTTAATAAATTTATTTTTAAGGTTTTGATTTGTGACGTTGCGTTTGGTTGTTTTTAATAGAAAATGCGTCTCTCGAGTTACATATCATTTGGCAACATTATAAATTTGAGTATATGATTCAAAAGTTACATTTGCGACGTTGCCAATTCTAAGATATTATATATTTACGGAGATGATTATGAAAATTTTGATTTGTTGGTTTTACTTCAAAATGCTTTCATCGAGTTTACACGGTTTGGCAATATTAAAAATTCGATTATGATTAAAAAATTTTATTTACATCGTTGCCAATTTTCAGATATTTAATATTTATGGAGATAATTTTGAAAATTTTCATTTAGGATGGTTCTTAATTTTGCTTCAAAATGATCCTTTTCAAGTTACAAATGATTTGGCCACATAACAAGTTTGATCATATTCTAAAAATTATATTTGCGACGTTGCCAGTTTTAAGATATTTTAATATTTATCGAGATAATATTAAAAATTCCAACTTTTAACAATTTTCAAATTTTACTGCAAAATGCCTCTACCGAAATACATGCGGGTTGGCGTCTTACGAAATAAATTATAACTGAAAAAGTTCAATTTGCAACGTTGCCAATTCTAAGATATTTAATATTTATGGAGATGATTGCTGAAATTTTGATTTTTGATGGGGCTTAATTTTACTTCAAAATGCTGCTTTTAAGTTACATACATATGATTTGACCGCATAAAAAGTTTGAGTATATTTCAAAAATTATATTTGCGGCGTTGCCAATTCTAAGGTATTTTAGTATTTATACAGATAAATATCGAGTTACATACGATTTGGAAACATTACAAAATCGATTCTAATTAAAAAGTTTAATTTGCAACGTTGCCAATTCTAAGGTATTTATTATTCACTCGAGTAATTTGAGCATATGAATTAGCCACGTTGCCAAATTTCTTTCAAAATTTTGAAAATAAACAGATATGCGGATTTTGATGAGATTTTATAAAGTTTATCTTAATTCTTCCCTCTGTTAGTGAGCTGGTACTTTTTTGATTTTGATCGCTATATATTCACTTTTGGAAAAAATTTCATTTGGAAAAAAAAACATTTCAGCCCCTTCAAACAACATTACAAAAAAAATTAACAAAACATTAATGTTTTTTTTTGTAATTTTTGATGATAACGTGTCATAGCAAATCACAAAAAATAGAATAAAAAAATTTTGTAATTTTTTTTTTGTTTTTCAACCCTTATACAATCATACAATTTTCGATTTTCTATTCGGTTGAATTTTGAATAAATTTTGACCATTTTTGACTGTATTTTGGTCCTTTAGAGGTTGTCAAATCGTGGCAATAAAAGTGAAATATCAAGAAAAAAATTGCAATTATTTTTATGTTATGAAAATTTCAAAAAAATATATTTGTTAATTTCTACGTAAGTTTTGAAATTTTAAAGCTGTTTAGGGTGGTCAAACCTTGAGTGAGGTGGGAGTGATTTCCCAGGTGCGGGCAGTAAAAAACGGACAAATTAAATGACCCCGCTCCCCCTTTAGAAAAAATTTATCTGAGCAGTAATGCAGTGTTGCCAATTTCATAAATTATTAAGAAGAAGGGTGTGACACATTGCCCCAGAGGGGACAAATGACTGTTTCACTGGGAGCATTGCTCCCTCTGCCCCCATCCCCCATCTACAAGCTACTTTAAAAATCTAATTAATGCCCAGAAATTCTTATGACGCTCATTTCACCTCATCAAATTGAAAAAAAAAATAATTAGAACACAATGTCGTTTGAAGCACCTAAAAATTTCCGATTTTCAGATTACTCTTCGAATTTCAAAATTTAACTAAACTGTTTAAAATTTCAGCCTGATAAAAATTTTTCAAAAAAAATTCCAAGAACGAGATATATTTAAATTTTGAATTTTTTAAAAACTTCTAAAATAATGATGTTAATTTTATTCAGACCTAAAGTTGCCAAATTTGGCAAAAAAATGTTTGAAAAATATGTCACTTTCCAATGTTTTCATAGTTTACACGTCACTCAACCTAAATGCAGGGTGTCCTGTAAAACGTCTGCCTGAAAATTTACTTTCAACACTTCGTACTTCCTTAAATTTCTATTTTATAAAAATTTTTACATAACATTTTCGTGTTACTTTTATTAGTATTTCTGATTTTTGCAGTCAAATTTACGTGTTTGAAAAAATTTCTCTGTATAAAAAAAATCAGGTTTCAAGATAGGCAATCAATCGTAATAATGTTTTTTGTTTGTCTCCTCGAGTACTACTACCTGCGACTACCTGCAGTTATATTTTAGCAGACGTTTTGTGGGACACGCTGTATAAACTAATGTAAGAAAAATTTTTCAAATCCTCACATTATTATTAAACGTTGCCAAACTTCTCACATCACATACATATCTTTCATTATCGTTGCTTGCCTGTTTCCTAACCTTATTCAAATCATTACATTGGTTAACATTATTATTGGTGGTTATTAAACCGTTGTCATTTTTTTTTATTAATCATTCAATTAGCTACTCGACATTAACTTTCATCATGAAATAAAACACGTTTAGTACGTCTACGTGTACGTTTTCGAAACATCAATTTAAAAATGAACGAAACAAAGCATCGCCGTCGTACAAGGGGTTCTTATATACGTATATTCGTCTACCTTTCACCTTATCCTCTGCCTCGACCGTACGTTTATTGAATCCTTTAAATAATATTATAAAAATATAAAAACCTAAATTAAAAATTTTTTTGTGATATGTTAGTTATAATTATTGTTATGTTTGATTTAAACCTTGTTACGCGTTGTAATTATATACGAATGTAGATTTAATTGTGTGAATAAAATTATATAGGATGGAGTATTTTATCGTAAAATGTCAGTCCTCGGTGTTGTATGTATTATAAAAATTGGTACCTAATATATATATATATATTTTTTTTTAAAAACGGGACGCGCAATAATGGCATTTTTTTTTCTAAAATGCACAAAATTATATATTTTAGTCTTTAAATCATGACTCAGCTGTATACGTAATTTCGCTTGATTATTTTAATTTTTTTTTTTTCTTTCGTTGTATTATATATTTTTTTCGTTTTAATTTACCGAGTGTTCAAACATCGCTGTAATTGAAATTTATTATATAGTAATTTGTACAGATCAATTTTTATGCTCATTTTATTTATACGGCGAGATTTTTTAATTCGCTCCAATCATTTTCCCAGTTTAGTGTTACGTATAAAAAATTATATATTTTGATGCATTTACATTTTTTTATAACTAGAATTACGATTTTTTTTGTTTTTGTATTTTCTTTTTTTTTTTTTTTGACTTGGATTTGAAGTTCCACGGGTGAAAAAATATTTTTGTTTGTAAACTTTCAATTTGATAATTATGTACGAACTGTGGAATTATATATTTTTGGTACATTTTAAAAATACTCGTATTTTGATAATTTATATAAATGTAATATAATATCTACGTAATATTGTACCTACCTTTTTTTTTTTCGCTTAGCAATTGCTTTTCACGATTGCATTTTTATATCGCGCCTTCAGTTGAAAGTATAATTTAACGGAGGGTTTTTGTTTTTTCAAATCGTTTATTTATTTTTCCCAATTTTTTTTTCTTTTTTCATTTTTGTGTACAGATTAATATGATTTGTACTTTATTAATGGTTGTTACTTTTAACTGATTTAGGAAAAAAAAAATGTACCCTTTTAAGAAACAAATTTTATTTTTTAAGTATTAACATGTTTTTTTTTCCTTATTATTTTCTTTTTTAAAAATCGTATTCTGTTTATTTATTTTTCAGCTTTTATGTATATGTTTTGAAGAAAAAAAAAAAATTATCGTGTGAATATGTAAATGTTTTATATCTAACAGAATTTATTTTGTATAAGAGTTATACAAATGTTTCAGCGTAACAGATTTGATAAATTTTAATCACTTATAGTTATTGTAAAATAAATGTTGTAATGCTAAATAATATTCGTTTCGTGGTATTTATTATCGTTTATCGAATTTCGCTCGTATCGAGTGCGTGATGCGTGCAATTTAAAAGCATGTCGATGAATTTCAAGTGTTTAGAAAAGCAATCTTATGGAGAGTGATTGAGGTTGATTTTTTTTTTTTTCGTTTTTTAATTGGCCTGATGGGAAGGTGATCGGAAGTCGGATTTCGGTGCACGTGATTTTTGAAAATTATTTTTTCGATATCGGAAATACGTAAAAGGAAGTTTTACGGGTTTTTAAATTTTCATTGCAGGATTTCGATTATTTTTTCGGGTCCTTGTTGAAATTTGTAGTATTCTGTTCGAAGTGTTACATTGTCTCGAAAAGGGGATTTGAGGTTTTGAGGAGGGGTGCAATGAGACTGAAAATTTAGAGTCCTAAAAGGCACATCTAGGACCCTTACTAAGTCCACATTCCAAATTTCAACATCCTAGCTCAATTTAGAGAGGAGATAAGAGCGGAACAGTCTTCTTTCATGGTCAAAAAGGGGGAATACCCTCACATCTCCCCTTCTAATTGACCAAAGAAGCTGATTTTTGTATATGTTATGCAACTTTGGATTGCCTATCGATTGGCTCAAATAAGAACGATTTTTGCGATTTAATCCTTCAGCATCCCCCTCCCCAAAATTTGGGCACAGCCGAATTATTTCCCGAAATTATCTACACTCTAGAATATCAAATTCGCCACCAATCAAAGCCTATTTCGCAAATTTGATCGGTTTTGGTGAATATGGAGTTGAGAAAATAATGTTTTAATTCCGAAAAAAAAATAAATAAAAAGGAAAAGAAATCTGACATGGCTAATAATGGTAGTGTAATTTAGGTAAATTTTCCCACACTTCTAATAATTTTTTCTTGATTTTCGTTCAACATTCTGTACTTTTTAACAGTTTCGTTCAAATCTATACCTAATTGTGCATTATTTTCAACAACTTTTTTTTGTATTTTAGTTCCATTTACACCCGTTTCTCAATAATTTTTCTTGATTTGTGATCGATTTTCTGCGCATTTTAAACATTTTTGTTTGATTTTTATTATAATTTTAGATGATTTTTAACAGTTTTTTTCTTAATTTAGGTCAATTTCCACCAATTCTTACCCATTTTTTTCATGAATTTTAATGATTTTTTTCATATTTTACAATATAGATCAAGTTATCTCCATTTCCAAAGATTTTCAAAGTTTTTTCTCATAATTTAAATCAGTTTTCTTCACTTCTTATCCATTTAAGTCAATTTTCATCCATTTTCAACATTTTTTCGTAATTTTTGATCAATTTTCGGCAGTTTTCCCATTTTAGTTTAGTCAATGTTTTGCTTAATTTTCCATGATTTTCAACTATTTTAGAATATTAACTAATTAATCAATTTTATTGAGATATGATCAAAAATCACAAAACAATACGGCAGAATAACTGATACCGAAAATATAAAGAAAATCGGTCATTATCAATTAAAACTGGATAAAACACGTACAAAAAATGGACACAAATGTGGAAAGTTGATCAAAAATTATGAAAAACTGTTGAAAAATGACAAAAAATCGTTCAGAATACATAAAAATTGTGTAAAAAATTAACAGAAATACGCAAAAAATGCCAAAAATTGACCAAAAATTACGAAGAAGTGTTGGAAAATAAATGAAAATTAAGCTAAAATATGAGAAGATTTGAAAAATCAACGAAATTTGGGTAAAAAGCAATCAAGAATGTGCTTAAAAAAAACAAGTTTGTATTTCTGTCAATTTTTTATCGCATTTTTTATAATTTTTAATGATTGTTCTCATATTGGAGGTCAATTTTTACATATTTTTCTACAGTATTCCCATTATGTCAATTTTTTATATGTACTTATTTTTATGATTTCTAATGTTTTTGTTTTTTTTTCATATTTTTGGTCAGTTTCCACATGTTTTGTAACATGTTTTCTTGAATTTAAAAAATTTTCGGCACGTTTTACCCAATTTTCAACATCTTCCAACTATTCTTGGTCAATTTTCATTTATTTTTTAACAGTGTTTTGTGATTATTGAAACATTTTTTGTTTTTTTTACGCATTTCTGTCAATTTTTATGCCTACTTTTGTTGATTTTTTTACCAGTTTTTTTTTTTTAATATTTTAGATACATTTTTAGGTAATTTTCAACATTTTGTTGCGATTTTTGATGAATTTTTGATGATGTTGAATATTTTTTTTTTATATACAGGCCAATTTTCAAACATTTTTCAACTTTTTTTTGTCGTGATTCTTGGTTGATTTTTTGAACTTTTTTTTACTAATTTTTGTCAAATTTGTACATAATTTTAAATGATTTTTAACGATTTTGACATTGATATGTTTTAGGACTGAGGGCCGTTTTCTGAAAAAGTGACATTTTGATTTTTAATTTGAAGTTTTTGATGAAAAACTTGCGAAGATGATTATGAATGATTTTTTGCATTTCATGTGAAAATGTTGACACGGAAACGTATAATTAATAAAAATTAAAAATTAAAAAAAGCAATAAAAAATAAAAAAAAAACAAAAAAGTTAAATAAACAAATAAAAAAATTTAAAAAAATTAAAAAAATTAAAAATAATAATAAAAAAAAAGTTAAAAATTGGAAAGATTGAAAAATTGAAGTCATTGTAATTTTTGATATATCACGTGCAATTGGTATAATTTTGCCCTATTTTTGACATAGTTATGTCCTGGGGCTGATAGTCGTTTTCTGAAAACGTGACGTTTTTGAATTTAATGATTTTTTGCATTTCATGTGAAAATGTTGACACGGAAACGTATAATTAATAAAAATTAAAAATTAAAAAAAGCAATAAAAAATAAAAAAAACAAAAAAAGTTAAATAAACAAATAAAAAAATTTAAAAAAATTAAAAATAATAAAAAAAAAAAAAAAAAAACTTGCAATGAAGATGATTACGAATGGTTTTTGCACTTTATGTTAAAATGTCGACGTGGAAACCTACGTCTAATTAAAAATATAAAAAGATTTTAAAAAATGAAAAAATAAAGAAGTTGACAAAATGAAAAAATGAAAAAGTTAAACAAATAAAAAAATAAAATAATAAAAAAATAAAAAAAAATACAAAAAATTTAAAAATTTAAAAAATTTAAAAATTGAAGAAATTTTTGTGAGTTTTGATACATTATCCGGAGTTTGTGCAATTTTTTCGCTGTTTTTGACATGGTTATGTGTTGCGGCTGGTAGTCGTTTTCTGAAAACTTGCCTTGTTAAACTACATTTTTTATTTTTGAAGTGTTTGATTAAAATTCGATATGAAAGATGATTATCAATGATTTTATGACCTAGATGAACTGACTTCAATACCGAATACTAGAAACTATATTCTAATGATTTTTGAGATTTATATGGAAAAATGTCTTAATTATTTTCAGTGTGTTATTTAAAAAATCCGAACATGTTCAAGTTATCAATCATATTTCTGTAATTTGTTAGCTCCTCTGAATAAAACTGGGGTCAAGGAGTGCTCAGTCTATGAAAATTTTTTCAGCATCAATTTTCAGTCTACTCTCATCGACTTTCGATCTTTCTAATTACGTATAATTTGCTAAAGCTTAATAATAAATATGTCGTATCCATCGATGTAATTTTTTTTCTTCGATCTGCAGGGGGTATTTCTCATTCATACAACTCACTACGAGATAATTATCCAGTTTTAGTGATAAATTAACCTACATGGTTGGTAAAATACTGCCGTAGCATAGTAGAAAATTATTTATTCAGAATATCATTGTACCTATTTTAAGCACCACTTGTGTCTTAATGAGAAAGCGTCGATTTACGAAGTTATCGTGAACGTTCATGATAAAAACTATGAAGTCCATGGGCATTCCACGTAGTACTGTTAGGTCGGATGTATTGAGACTTACATGTTATATCAGTGTTTCATAAGCGCTTCAGCTGTGCTTGTGTTTACTAATATTTCCAAGTATCAACGAGTACTTCGTAATAAATTACCCATCTATCTGTGGATTAAAATTTGTTTGCATTTTTTTTTTTTATTCGATCAAATGTTTTAAAAAATGTGCACTTCTTATTTAAGTAAAGACTTACCTGATATCGAGGTAAGTGAATAAATACAAGTTAATTCTTCTTATTTTAAATAAAGAAATTAAAAAGTTTTTGCGTTTTTCAACGGAAATAAATTCTAGTGATAAACTGATACTTGAACTTTGGTTTATTTACATTTCGTGTGCTAAATAAAAATCATGTGTTGTATACGATGAATTCTTCTGGTCAATTATGAACCTTTAACATTGTACGGATTTTTTTTTTTAGGCAATTTTATCCTTGAATCCGAAAATAAAGCCAATTGCAAATGTACAGCCAACGATTGTAACAAAAAGTGAGAAAATTAAATGGAAACGAAATTCTGGTAAATCGTGCAATGTAAGTGGCATAATAAACTATCATTTATTAATTTAATTATACATCGATACGTACATATCTACCTCATTTCTAAACAAAAATAAATTACGACCGTTTCAACCACTTATAGAAAACTCATTCGTTGTATAAAAATTTCGACGATGTGAAACATACAACGTTAAGCGAACGAGGAGCTCTAAAAGAAGCTTCGAGATGCTTAAAATGTGCGGATGCCCCGTGTCAAAAATCATGTCCTACTCAAATCGACATCAAAAGTTTTATCACGAGTATATCTAATAAAGTAACATAATCGTTTGGTTTTATTATTCGATCATCATATTGTAGCGTCATTAATGGATTTCGAAATGTTTAGAACTATTATGGAGCTGCCAAGGCCATATTTTCCGATAATCCATTAGGCCTTACCTGCGGAATGGTGTGTCCAACGAGTGATCTGTGTGTTGGTGGTTGTAATTTGGCAGCAACCGAAGAAGGTGCCATAAATATTGGAGGATTGCAACAATTCGCCACCGAAGTACGTAGTATTAATACCTATGCTGATGTTTGAATTTAATGTAGGTATTTGATTTGCAAACATATATGTATTATTAGAGAAGTGGGTTAAAAAAAATGATGCATGTTGAAGGTTTTGATGAACCTGTATTTTATCTACGAATTAAATAGTCTAATGGATGAGTTCGTATTAAAAGATAGTTGCGAACAAATTCAACATGATGAGAACAAGTGCAGAATCCGAGTTGCGTAGATATATGCAAATTACATTGGAAGGTCGTTATAGATTCTATTACCTCGTTTATGTAATTTATTTATAAACGAGATGAACATGGCAGATCTAAGAAGACAAGTTCTGCGATTATTTTCATTTTTTTTGTTTTTATATCAATGATAAATGTTTCACTATTGATAATACTTATTTCGAACGCGAATATCACTTACTGAATTATCGATGCAAAATTATGGGAATTCGTTTTTATGCGGATTGTTATAGATTTTCAAGAAAATGAATATTCCTCAAATACGCAAACCCGGATTATCATTAGCTCAATATCACGATACGAAAATAGCTTTGATAGGCGCTGGACCGGCTTCATTATCGTGTGCTACATTCCTAGCCAGATTGGGATACACAGATATAACCATTTTCGAAAAACAATCTTATCTGGGAGGGTTGAGGTAAGTTTCGAATGCACCATTCTTATTCACTGGAATATATAATTTACAACAGAAACTAAAAATAACCACGGCTTCCCCTATGCTGTGTTCATCGAAAATAACGCTTGAACACGACTCAGGAGGGTTAAAATATAAATTTTTTCCAAAAAAAAATTTACAGCTCGAGTGAAACCTATTTCCTGAGCTTTGAAAGATCAAAAATGTTTGAAGGCTATTGAAAGGGGTCTGAGGGTTTTAAGAGGGCTTGAAGTTTCTGGAAAGGGTCTGAAGGGTCTTGAAAGGCTTTGAAGGATATTGCAAGGGTTTGAGATCTATTTTAGAGGCTCTGAAGTCTCTTCAAAGGGTTCTGAGGGTTATTGAAGAGGTCTGAAGTATTTTGAAGCGGTCTGAAGGCTATTGCAGGTGGTTTGAAGTCTTTTTAAGGGGTTCTGAAGGGTCTGGAAGAAGTCTAAAGGCTCTTGATGGGGTCTAAAGGCTATCAAAGGGAGCCTGGTCTTTTTTCCGGGGGGGGGGGGTCTGAATTTAAAGGGCTGTGTAGTTTGTAGAAGGAATCTAAAAGCTTTTGATGGCGTCTGAAGGATATTGAAGGGGGTCTGAAGTCCATTTAAGGGGGTCTAAAATCTTTTAATGAGGTCTGAAGGTCCTTTATGGGTCTGAAGTCTTTTATAGAGGCCCCAAAGTCTCTTTAAGGATCTGAAGTCTCTAAACGGGGTCTGAATGATATTGAAGGGTTGTTCTGAAGTCTCTTTAAGGGTGGTCTTAAGTCTGTGGAAGGATTCTGAAGGCTATTAAAAGAGTCTGAAATCTGCTATAAGCGGTTCTGAAGGTTTTTGTATGGGATTTGAAAGCCGTTAAAGAGTTCGGAAGTCTCTAGAAAGGGTCTGAAGGCTATTGAAAAGTCTGAAAACTAAGGAAGGGGACAGCTGAATACTATTGAAAAAGGCTCAGAAGTATCTTCAAAGGATTGTTGAGGCTATTGAAGGATGTCTGAAATCTTTTTAAGGTTCAAAAAGTCCAAAAATCAGTCAGAAAATTGTTTTTTCAATGCAAAAATTCAGACTCTGAATGAAACTTTTATTATGTGAATTTTGGAAAGTTGAGTTTAGAGTGTATTCGGACTGATGCTAGGTCATAGATTCTGGACACAGTAACATATTTTGGCTGTAGAGCTAAAGCATATTGAGGGGGTGGGGGTGGGGGGTTAAGGCTCATCAAGGGGTTATAAAGTCTCTTCAAGGGGTTCTGTGAGCTATTGAAGCTGGTGTTTGAATTATTTTTTAGGGGTTCTGAGGTCTATGCAAGGAGTCTGAAGGATGTTGCGGCAGTTTGAAGGCTATTGAAGGTGGTCTGAAGTTTTTTTTTAAGGGCTCCTTAAGTCTATTTAAGAGAGGTGTGATGTCTTTTAAAGGGCTTCTAAAGTCTCTGGAAGGAGTCTGATGGCTATTGAAGGGGTTTGAAGGCTAATGAGGGAACTGAACTCTCTTTAAGGGTTTTGGAAGTTTCTGTGAGGAGTTCTGAAACATTTTGAAGAGGTGTGAAGCCTATTTCAGGAGGTCTGAAGTCTCTTCAAGGGTTCAAGGGGTTCTGAACACCATTGAAGCGAGGTCATAAGTTTTTAGGAGTTTTTAAGTCTCTGGAAGGTGTCTGAAGGAGACTATTGAAGAGGGAGGGTCATGAGTTTTTTTTAGGAGTTCTTAAGGCTCTGAGAGGGGTCTGAAGTCTCTGAAAGGGGTTTTAAAGGTTCTTGAAGGGGCCAGAAGTCCATTTAAAGACACTTGAAGCTTATGGATGAAGCTGAAGGCCATTGAAGGAGGTCTGAAGTTACTTTGAGGTGTTCTGAAATCTTTTCAAAGGGTTCTGAAGGTTATTGGAGGGGTTTGAAATCTTTTTAGGGGGAAAAGTCTGAAAATCAGCTAGAGAATTTTTTCTCGAAAAGGAAAGTTCAGACTTTGCGTGAAAATTTTTTCTTGAACTTTGAAAAATCGAGTTTAGAGTGTATTCAGATTATTTTTTTTTTTTTTTAAGTATGATTTTTATGATTTTTTTCGCAGTTCCTCAGAAATACCACAATATCGTTTACCAATCGATGCTGTTACCTTCGAAATCCAGTTAGTGAAGGATTTAGGTGTGAAATTTTCCCCAGGAAAATCTCTATCCAAGGATAATTTGACTATTCAGGTAATTTAATCTTGCTTTAGAGACACGAACCTTCCTAATTTAATGAACCAAAATGGGTATAAATCTAGCACCTTTTTTCTGCTTAGAAATTGAAAGATGACGGTTATAAAGTAATTTTTATTGGGATAGGACATCCTGAAGCTAATTTAATACCAATATTCAAAGGGCTTACTCAAGATATGGGTTTTTATACGTCAAAGTCATTCCTTCCTCAAGTATCTGCGGGTAGTAAACCAGGTAAATTTTTCATTTTAAATTTTAACAAATTACGTAGATACAGTAGGACGCACAATCTACCTTCTTGTTGAAAAATTTTTAGAATTTTAACTTATTTTCATACCGTTATAGGCATCTGTAGCAGTTGTAATTGCACAAGTTTACCTCAATTGCATGGTAATGTGGTAGTTTTGGGAGCTGGGGATACAGCTTTTGATTGTGCCACATCTGCTTTGCGATGCGGTGCCAAAAAAGTGTTTGTTGTTATTAGAAGAGGATTTACCAATATAAGGGCTGTACCTGAAGAGGTAAGTAGGTACGCTTAGTTATTAAAACGGGATCGTATGTACCTACATTTTTGATATTTTTTTGCTGATACTCGGACTTCGATACATTTACCTGTAGATGCAATTGGCAGTAGAAGAAAAATGCGAATTTATTCCATTCCAGTCTCCTAAAAGTGTTCAAACGAATGGCGGGAAAATTACTGGAATAACATTTTGGAGAAATGAACAACAAGATGATGGATCGTGGAAAGAAGATCCTGAGCAAGTGCTCAAAATGAAAGCTAATTTTATTATTTCTGCATTTGGTTCGGGTCTATACGATAAAGAAGGTATCTATTTATTTTTAAATTAACTTGATGAATGTGTAAATTATGCTGGTTTTAATTACGAAGAAAAAATTACGCGAATGTTTCATTTATTTATGCTTCTTTTAGTCATTGAAGTTCTCAACCCAATCAAATTCAACGATTCTGGATACCCAATCGTAGACTTTAAAACAATGCAGACCACCGATTCTGATGTATTTTGCGGAGGTGATTTTGCTGGAATTGCTGAAACTACTGTTGAGTCTGTAAATGATGGTAAAACTGCTGCTTGGTTTATTCATCAAAGGATCCAAGTAAATCATGATTACATATGTTCAATACAGGGTGTTTCCCTTGCTGAGAACCTCCTTTCACTAGTAATTATGCAACATGTCAAATTTGTGTGTGTTTGCCTAGCTTGCCGATGCAGGAGTAGTAGTACTGAAAATTTTTTGAATAATATTTTTTTATGATTCCTTCAAATTAAAGAACCTATAGAGGAATTTTTCTTAAGAATTTTGATAAAAGTTATAGAATCTAAATATGTTTTTCATTCATTTGGTTGACTAAGTACCCATCCTTCAATCTGTGATCGCAACTAACTCCCTTAAAAATTCTGCATGGAGTGCTGGAATCTTTTCGGCATACTGCTGCGGCGAAATAAGATTTCCATGGAAATGCATTCAACAACTCGTATTTATTATTAAATTTGGAAAAAATTGAAAAATGCCCTTTACGAGGCGGAGGAAGAGGTCCATTCCATTTCAGTTACATTTTATTCCCTGTCCTTCCAATTCCATTCCATTCCAATTCAATTCAATTCTAATTTCATTCCAATTCAAATCCAATTTCATTCCAATTCCATTCCATTCCAATAACGAGTCGAGAGCCCCAAAAGGCACACTACCTACCAAGTTTCAACTCTGTTGGTGAATGTTAGTACGACTTGTACAGATGGACAACCGTCAAAAAGGTCCAAATGGACCGACAGCCCTTTCGATTTCCCATCGATTGACAGTGAATTTCTTTCTTTTTTCAATTTTTCACTCCCTCTTATCCCATTTCTAAAATTGGAACTTCCTCAATTTGAAGCATAGACCATTCAGAACGATTGATCGCAGTCCCTGTAATCCAAAAGCTAGGCAAATATACATACACAAACTCTGTAAGTACTGCATTATTACTGGTTGAAGGCGGTTTTCATTGATGAAGAGCATCTGTATACTACCTTTCAGCATAATTTTATTAAACCCACCACCTTTGGTGTATGTTCATTGCAGAATTTACACGGTTTGGATATCGATCCAATACCCAAATTACCAAAATTTTACACTCCTATCGACGAAGTCGATATTAGCGTCGAAATGTGCGGATTGAAGTTTGAAAACCCATTTGGGTTAGCTTCGGCACCTCCTACTACTTCTAGCGCCATGATTAGAAGAGCCTTTGAAGCCGGTTGGGGTTTCGTTGTAACTAAAACTTTTTCCTTGTATAAAGTAGGCCAATATTTGATATCATTTATTTTTTTAGGGAACAGAATCCACAATGATTTAATTTTTACTTTGCTCAGGACGTAGTGACAAATGTATCTCCTAGAATTATCCGAGGAACAACATCTCGCCATTTGTACGGGCCGGAGCAAGGATCTTTCCTCAACATAGAACTGATTTCCGAGAAAACTGATTTATATTGGATCAAAAGTATTCGAGAGCTGAAGAACGATTTCCCGAATAAAATTCTTATAGCGAGTATAATGTGCTCGTACAATCGCGACGATTGGACCAAACTTAGTCAAATGGCCGAATCTGCTGGAGCCGATGCTTTAGAATTGAATCTATCTTGTCCTCATGGTATGGGAGAGTCTGGAATGGGTCTGGCTTGTGGACAAGTTGGTATTTTTTCCCACGTTGAAAATATTTAAAAATTGAACTGATATTTGATTATCATTGGATTAATGATTCACCTATAGGATCCAATATTAGTTCGTGATATTTCATCTTGGGTTCGTGCTGCTGTAAAAATTCCTGTATTTATTAAATTAACTCCTAATATTACCGATATCGTATCGATAGCTAAAGCTGCCAAAGAAGGTAGGTATTTTAAATCAATCATTTTAGTCATTGTGAACTTTTTTAAAAGAAAAATTGGCGAATTTCGTTAAGGTAAAGCGGATGGTGTAGCAGCCATAAACACCATATCGGGTCTAATGGATCTGAAATCGAAAGGAGAACCATGGCCGGGCGTAGGTACTGATAAGTTGACTACATACGGAGGAGTATCTGGAAATGCAACTCGACCAGTGGGTCTTCGAGCTGTATCTGCTATTGCCAAAGCATTGCCAGGATTTGCAATCATGGGTATTGGTGGTATCGATTCAGCCGACGTTGCATTACAATTTCTACAATGTGGTGCTTCCGTTTTACAAGTACCCAAGTTCTATGTTTGAATTTTAATTTGAATTCGTTATCAAGAGAGGTACTCACAAGTGAAGATATTTCATAGGTATGCAGTGCAGTACAAAATCAAGATTTTACTGTCGTCGACGATTATATCACCGGATTAAAAACCTTATTATATTTGCGAAATGTAAAGCAACTTCAAGATTGGAATGGTCAATCACCACCAACACCGGTTCATCAACTAGGAAAACCTTTATATTCCATTAAAAATGATCAAAATAAGGTATCTACTAATACAGACTTGGAAAATAGGCAAACTTCGTGATTCCATTAATGAACAGACTTCACATGGTTGTATTTTTACTTGCAGACTTTACCAAATTTCGGAGAATATTTACAAAGCAAGAAAGAAACCGTGGCCAAGATTAAACAAAACGAAGATTTATTAATTTACGTCGAACAAATTCAACGAGACGATGAACCAATTCAAGCGGCCAAAGTTAAAGATGTAATCGGTGCTGCACTCCGGCATATAGGAACTTATAAGAATTTAGATAATAAGAAACAAGTCGTGGCTTTGATAAATGATGTAAGTGGATGATGAGCTGTTAAAAATGGCCATATGTATTATTATTGATGAAATATGAAGTCATCAACAATTAATGCGAATGTTTGTCCGATTATTTTAGGACATGTGTATAAATTGTGGAAAATGCTACATGACTTGTAATGATTCTGGTTACCAAGCGATCACTTTCGATCAAGATACACATATTCCGTTTGTTACCGATAACTGTACCGGTTGCACGCTTTGTTTGTCGGTTTGTCCGATAATCGATTGTATCAGGTATCTAATTAATATGATGATAATTTTTCTCACCTGCTCTGTAAATGGTGTCAGGATAAGTAGCGTCACATGACACAGTTCTGGTGTGAGACTTCTGACAGTAAAAATGGCAACCAAATATTTGTCAAACTCATGACAGTGACATTGAAATTGTGCAATTGTAGTCCCAGGATGACTCCAAAATGACTTCATTATGACAAGGCTATGACATTATTGTGACATATTGATGACATGCATTTCACTCATCAGTGACATGTTTCTGACTTCATAATGGAACATTTCTGACATGATAATGGCACACTTCTGATGCAAAAATAAAACCTTTGGGCATTAACTACCTCATTTTTTGGTCCTGACGATGATACGACATTTACTTGATGAGGTATTGGAACATTGATGGTACACTATTGACATAATAATGAAATGCTTCTGACTTAATTATGCTACTAATGTGACTTAAGGGAGTGGCACACTTCTGACAATATTATGACACTGTTTTGACCTTCTTCAGACAACATTGTGGCACCATTCTGACACATTTATAGCGTGATTTTGAAACTACTTTGGCACATTTCTGACGCAGTTGTGACATATTTTCAGCAGTATCAAAAATATGCCACAATTGGGTCAGAAATGTGCCAAACTAGTGTCAAAATCACGTCATAAATGTGTCAGGATGGTGTCATAATGTTGTCAAAAGTGTGCCACTCCCAAGTCACATTAGTGTCATAATCAAGTCAAAAGCATGTCGGATGACATGCATATGACATTAGTGCACTGTCAAATCGAAGTTAAAAATGTACTACATACAACTGTGTCAAAAAGGTGCTATAACATTGTCAATATATGCCACTACCAAGTCATAAAATGAAAGTCTGCCATTTATTTGTTATTAAAGTACCAACTACTTTTTTTCATTCATCTTGGGTTTCCTCAAAATTGTAAATGGTCAGTTTATCTACTTCCTTTGAAAAGAAAATATCTGTACTTGTCTTTCGATAAGTAAGTGTAATGAAGTTTTTTAATTTTTCAGCATGGTTGAAAAGACCATTCCTCATGTTGTCAAGAGAGGTGTTGAATATGGATCTAACCCCGAAGGCTGCTTATTAAATCCATCGTCAAGTATCACCGTGTCTATCGTACAATAAATTTGGATGGGTATATGCTGATATAACCTATATACATTGTTTAAAATTATACATATTCATTGTGTTTGTAATTTTATATCTTGGATATTTTACCAGTACCTACTACTTAGATACCTGTACCTATCTACTTACGTATATGTGGAATTGAATTTAAAAAAAAATCTATAATAAAATTACACAGATCATGTTTAATGAAAAAAACTTCACGACCAACGTGTGATTTCTATTAAAAATATATAACAATCGTTAAATAATTATAATTAACGGAGATTTACGAATAAATGGAAGGATAGAGGAGATCAGAAATTGAATCGAATTGAATTTGATCTCACAGTTATATAAATGTAGGTAAATGGGTAACTACGAGAATTAAAAGTATACATTTAATGTTCATTAACATACATTCACAATCGCACTCATCTTCGCACACATGCACATACACACACACACACCTGTTACCATCATTTACTTATACATAATTTTATAAATTATACACCGTACAGACTAGAATAATTAACACCACCGAAGCTGATTAGAGTTGACGATTTCGATACCAAAAGGAACGCGAAGATATGAAATTTTTCCAAACAAAATGAAAAAAGAAAAACTTACAACTTATGAAAAAATACGTATACACATAAACACTCGTATACATTTTTAGTATCGATATCATTTAAAAATTCACTACGGTATCAGACAGTTTGGACGTCATGTCACAAAAAACGTACATTTTTTTTGTACAACTTTGACCAAAAAGGAAAATATATATAGTATATATGTATAACAATTAACAAAACTTTACAGTACATTACAAACGAGTTGATTGTTTCAAAAAGGACAAAATACTAAAAAAAAAAAAAAAATGAAACAACAAATAAAATAAAACGATTATGTAACATGATTCACAGTTTCGTAATTAGACATGGATAGATCTTGAGCTTCTTCTTCTTCTTCTTCTTCGTCTGCTTCAATGTCGTAGTTTTGATTTTGATCATAATTATCACAAGTGCTTGATGGTCTTGAATTTATCTCTTCGGCGTTTCTAGACGATTCCAGAGACGTATTGTAGTTGAAATCAATCCCAGGGTATTCTTTCTTGACGGAAAATTTATTCGAATTGTGGTCTTTTTCTGGGTTAGAATTCAGCCTCTGGTATGAACTTGTATCGTCGTTATGAGATGTCCTGAAAATGATACAAATTAAAAGTCGAATTCAATTTAAAACATAATAAAGCGCCAAAATATTGATCATTCGGTCGAAAATATAAACTTAATTCAATGGGGTCAGCTATTTATTCATGTACATACTTCATTCGCTTTGGAGAAGGTGTATTAATTCTTAAAGCGGAATTATTGCCGTATGCTTGATATGTAACGCTATCTTCTTCCAATAAATTCTAAAATTATAATAAAAAATTTATTCGAAGCGTGAATTTTTTTTTGGCAAACTATTTGTATTTAAAAATTTGCTTAGAAAGTGTATGGTATGTACAAATTCCAGCAGGCTTTTTCATATCTAACCTGATTGTTGTTGTTGTTATTATTTATAGAATTATTTCCATAAAATGATACGTTTTTTGCGAACGGAGGACAATCGTCTGATTGGTTTTCTCTGCAAAAATAATATACGTACCATTGTTAGGTTAATGACTAAAAAATTAATATATTAATTTACCTAAATAAGAAAAAAATTTCGAAAATAGAATATTAAGTGGAAGTAAGTAATTGAGAAAAAGTTATAGGAAAAGATTAGTGAAAAAAGAATGCAATTTGCTAAAGAATGTAAAAGAGGTTCACTTACCTTTTGAGTACGATGGAAATATCTAATTATTTCAATTAACTAAATGCCTGGATAAAAGATATCGGTAATTCGAGTATCACAGATGTTAAATAGGTTGATCAATTTTCAAATTTGAAGGGATAATTGTTTGCAATTTAGAACAAATAGATCACGTTTAGTCAATATATCTTATCTACCATCCCCACCGCCAGAAACTAAAAACCATTTGTTCAACTTGATGCAGAATTTGTTAAAACATGTTAAAATTCATCAACAAATGAAAAGACGTATTGAAACATATCAAAACTTGTTGAAGCACGTCAAAACGTGAAAAACCGAGTATAAAAAGGCCAAAACTTGTCAAATTAAAGATTATTAATACTCACGAAGACGTATTAAAACTTGTCAGAACTTGTCAAGACATATTATAACTTGTCACAACAAGTCAAAACGTGTTAAACTTGTCAAAATGTGTGAAAAATTATCAAAACGTGTTAAAGCATTTCAAAATTTGTCAAATTACGTTAGAAACGTGTTAAAATTTGTCAAACCATGTCACAATGTGTTAAAACGTATCAAGTCACGTCAAAACGCGTTATAACATGTCAAAACATGTCAAATCTTGTCAAATCTTGTTAAAATTTGTCAAACTAAAACTTGTTAAAATTCATCAAAACGTGTTAAAACTCGTAAGAACTTTTCAAAAAGTGTTAAAATATGAGAAGATGTGTTATAACATGCCAAAATTTATTGAAACGCGTCAAAAACATTAGAAAATTTGTTAAAACATTTTAAAAGATAATACTTGTCAAATTAGGTCAAAACTTGTCAAAATGTGTTAAAACTTGTCCAAAGCTGACGAGATGGGGTAAAGCTGGTCAACACCAGTCAATATGTGTTATAACATGTCAAACCTTGTTAAAATATGTCAAAAACATGTTAAAACTTATCAAATTAAAACTTGTTAAAAATCATCAAAACGCGTTAAAACTTGTCAAAACATGTTAAAACGTGTTAAATTTGTCAAAACATGTTAAAACGTGTTAAATTTGTCAAAATTCATTAAAGTACATCAAAAACATGTTGAAATTTGTTAAATCATTTCAAAAGATAACACTTGTCAAATTATGTCAAAACTTGTCGAAATGTGTTAAACTCGTCCAAATATGACAAGACAGTTTAAAACTAATCAAAACCTATCAAAACATGTTATAGCACGTCAAAACTTGTTAAAACCTGTCAAACCTTGTTGAAACTCATCAAAACGCGTGAAAACTCGTCAAATTTTGTTAAAAACTCGTCAAAACTTGTCAAAATATGTCAAAATGTGTTAAAACTTGTTAAAACATGACAAAATGTATTAGAACATGTCAAAATTTATTGAAACGTGTCAAAAAACATGTTAAAGCTTATCAAAATATGACAAGGTGTGTTAAAACTTGCCGAAACAAGACACGATGTGATAAAACATGACAAAATTTATCAGAATACGTCACAAACATGTTGAAATTTGAGCATTTCAGAAAATAACACTTGTCAAATCATGTCAAACTTGGTCAAAATGTGCCATAACTTGTCCAAACATGACAAAACGTGATAAAACTTGTCAAAACGTTTTAAAACTTGTCAAATCATTTCAAAACGTGTTATAGCATGTCAAAATTTGCTAACGCACATTAAAAACGAGTTAAAATTTGTCAAATTAAAGCTTGTTAAACCTCATTATAACGCGTTCAAACTAGACAGAACTCGTCAAAACATGTCACAACGTGTTAAAATTTGTCAAAACATGACAAGACGTATTAAAAAACTGCAAAACTTGTTATAAGACATCAAAAACAAGTTTAAACTTGTCTAAACATTTTAAAAGATAAAACATGTCAAAACATGATTAAACACGTAAAATTTGTCAAAAAGTTTAAAAATTGAAAAAAAAAAGGCGGAACTTGGCACGCACTGTTTACTAAGCGTTTCAGATATGCATTTTACTGGAATGATTTAATTCTCGCATTCTTACTATAATTAGATATTTCCTTTACTCGTTGGTACGATTCGACTGGTCTTTGTTCATTTTGAGGAATACACGCTCAAATAAATAAAATATCTATTTGAACATGTATTTACAAAATGAGCAGACGTAATATTTATGAAACAGAAGCTCGAAAGCGAAACTGAAAGCGAGGTTGGTAAATCAAGCAATTTGAAAAGAAAAAAAATTCCGATTTTCGTTACCTATAACAGAAACTTACCTTTTCGATGAAAAAAGATATGTATATCTTGGATACAAAAAATTGTTACCCAAATAGTTAATCGAAGACTTTAAAAAGTCACGAAAAACAAAAAAAGATTTGACAGATGACATAAAAAAAAAAAATACTCGAATACAAACCTGCCACATCATTGACCAAGTAAGTACTAATTCTACCAACATTATTAGCGACCAAACTACACAAAGAAAAAGAAAACAGAAAAAATAAGCGGAAATAAAATCAGCCAGAATCACTCTTTCACTGCACAAGATATTACTCAAGTTGTTAATTAAAACACGATTTATCGGAAATTTTGACATCACCGTTTAATACGTACGCGTACGTAGATATACAAATCAACGATTCGAAATAGAAAGGAGGGGGAAGACCGCACCTTTTTCAGAATCTAAACGAAATTTATTTATTTATTATTGTATTTTCTTTTTTGGCCTAAAAATGATTTTCTTTATCGCTGAATATCTATGCTTAAAGCTGCTGCTACTTACTATCAAACGACGACGCCTTAAGTATCGTCCAGCACATACAAATGTATACGTATAGCTACCCAATAGGCAAAAATAAGTAGTACGAGTAAGTACGTATTTAAAAAAAAAAAAATCTACGTGGATTCATTCAAGCAGCAGCAGCATGAATGGTGGTGACTGACATTGTATTGAATTCGGGTAAAACAGTGGATGTCACTTTGATGCCACCACTGGGATGCTTACTGTTCGGCTGAGTGGTGGGTTTGTGTGGGTGACGAGATAGGATCGTATTTCCGCGGTCGACCGCGTGAAAGGTGACGACGTTTCACAAATTCTGCATCATCTACCATCCAAAACGAACCGAAATCATCTTCGTATCGAACAAAACACTTGTGAAGTGATAAATTGGTACGTATCGCATTCTGCGTACATAGGTCATCAAGAAAGAAAAAAAAAAGAGTAAAGTGAAAGATGAAAATAAAAGAGAAATGTAAAAAATAAAAAAAAAAAATAGAAAAAAAAGGAAAGTAAAGATACTCCGGTTTACCTCATTATTGACAAAACATTTTCGATTTGAGTTTACCTGTGTATTCTGATGAACCTCTCCGATGTGATGATTGCCCCGGGTGATTATAATTAGAGAAAAGAGTATAGAAAAAAAAAAAAAGAAAAAGAAAAAAGAGAAAAAAATATTCAAATCGAAATGCTATTGCCAACAGAGGCTTCGAAGTCTTTTAAAACTTGAACAGCAGGACATACCCAGTCATACAACGCTGGGGTCGCCTTCTGTAAAACTCCATTTCATCTACAGTCCATACTGCACCCTTCACGTTTTCAACCCGCATGAAACATTTATGTAGAGACAGGTTGTGACGTACGGCATTCTACATTGAAAAATATACCAATCATAATCATATCTCCTTGCAACACGTTTCCATCATTAACTGCAACCTGTTTGTACAGTCTATAATTTTTTTTCCACGTTTTTGATTTTTTTTTCGCACATATGAGGGTTTAGTTTAATCAAAATGTGCTAATTTTTTGCAAAAAAAAAATTGTATATTTAGGCCTATTTTCACAGGTGAAAATTGAATAAAATTCTATGTACCGGGTGTTTCGTAGTAATTTTTCTATCCTTATACCAGTGATAAATCAACTCTTGAGACTTGCATGTATAATGATTAGCATACCCAGAAAATCCGAAGGAAGTGAGATATGCTACTTTCAAAATTTCATTTTCACTCAAACCTGCACTCACTTTGAAAATTTATAGAAAAAAAACTAATAATGATAAGAATTCACTGTTTGCTCTGAAACATGTGTGGCATAAAAATCAAGAGTGAGGGTGAACTGGTTTGTAAGATATAATAAAATAACTACAAAAAAACGTGACTAAAAATTGACAATTTTTTCAGTTTTTCTTGAATAACTTTTAAAAAAGCTACTATGACCTACCCCTAGCTGTGCAACCCTTCGCTCCATGATCCAGGCAGATACGATGAAGGTTGCTTTCAAATGGAGAAAAACATATCATAAATTTTTAAGGAAAAAAATTTATAAATTATAATATTTCACATTTTTACTGTATTGGGAACCGACGTTCAGGGTTTCTGCTCAAACTATGAAGAAGGGGGGTGCACTGTTGGTTTTTTTTTTGAAAATTTTTAGTGTGCAGCTCATAATAGCTTTTTCAGAAGTCATCCATAGAAAACTGAAAAAATAGAAAATCTTCAACTAAATTTGTTTTTACTTGTACCGTCAAAATTTGCAAACCACTTCATCTTCAGTCTTGATTTTTTTACCATAGCCCCCCGCTCATATTCATTGATTTGTGGTGCAATCGTTTCGCATCTTTTGCATTTACCTTCAAAATTAGAACTTTTAGTCTGATTTTCTATGTCATATGGTCAATGAAAGCCAGGCTATTATAGTCTATTGATCAACGACGGATGAGGGGGCATATCAATGAAATCTGTTTTAGGGTACTAGAAGACCATTAGGACGATCTTTATCCATGTCAGATATTCATTTTTACTTTTATTAATTTTTAATTTTTTTTTCGCGAACGTTAAAATCAATTCCTCCGCTCGATAATGACCAAAATCGCTGCAATTCAGTCAATTGGCACAATTCGGCGTCAGATTAGACATACTCGTACAGGATTGGGGATGAACTTGAATCAAAATTCAGTTATGCCCCAATTTGGGGGGAGGAGGTGCTGAGAGATCAAATACGCAAAAATTATCCCTTTCTAAACATATTGATAGGAAATCAGAAGTTGTATAACATATCCAAAAATCAACCTTCTAAGTCAATTAGGAAGGGAGATATGGGAGGTTTTTCTCTTTTTAACCTAGAAAAAGGACTATTCCTCCCGCATCTCCCCACCAAATTAAGCTAAGAAGTTGGTATTTGGTATGCACATTAAGTTGAGGCCGTAAATGTGGTTTTAGGCGAGTTCCGACTTTTTAGATCCTCTGCACCCCCTCACGACTCGGAAATGTGGTTTTTTGATTCATTTTTCTCATTTTTCTCATTTTTTGAGTTTGTTCCTCACATAACTCCCCTGCAAATAGAGCTAGGAACTTGAAATTAGGTATGTACATTGAGTGGGGTCCTGGATGTGTCTTTTGAGGGTCCCAACTTTTCAGTTCCATTGCACCCACTCACAGGTCCGGAAAAGTGGTTTCTGTTTCTCATTCTTTGATTTTTTATGTTTGCTCCTCGCATAACTCCCCTCCAAATTGAGCTAAGAAATTGAAATTAGATATGACAATTTAGTAGGGGCTCTAGATGTGCTTTTTAGGGATTTCGACTTTTTTGCCCCATTGAACCCTTTCTACCCACAATGCTGATTAGGAAAAAACCACTGCGAAACGATGCTTTTTTCAGTTCTCATGATTGTAATATGTCACGAAAATCAGTCTAAAAAAGTATCGCAAAGCCATGTTTTTTTTTTTTATTTTTCATTTTTCCAAAAATAACTAACATTTTTTTCTTCAATTAGTATTCCCCCCCCCCCCCCCGCCAATATGAACGCAACTCTCGGGATTACCACACCAACCACATTTCAAAATTTTTCAATGAGGTGTTCATAACAGAGTTTTCATAAGTTATTCACAAAATACTAAAAAAGTTACAAATTTTTAGTTATGAGTTTTTGGTATTTACTTGGTCATATTTTACAAACTACTTCACCCTTACTCTTAATTTTTATATCACACAGACTCGAGAATATGTACTGTGCTTTTAGAGTAAATAGCAAATTTTTATCATTATTAATTTTTTTCTATGAATTTTCGAAAAGAACGGAAGGTTTAGGCAAAAATGAAATTTGGAAAATAGCATTTTTCAGTCCATTCGATTTTTTGGGTATGCTAACCATTACACATGTATGTCCGATGAGTTGAATTATCACTCATATAAGGAAAGGAAGGTTAATGCGAAACACCTGGTACGCGTATATCGTTTTTTTTTTCAATTTTAGAGTTATTCATAAGTAAAGAAAATATTTTCAAAAATAGAGTTCCCTTCTTTAGATTTTGTAATTTCTTGATAGAAAAAATCGGGTTGGTCAACGTGATTGATGAATATGATAGTGAGAATAAATTTCTTTAACCAAGTTTACCTTGCTTAGAAATAATGGCGAACTGTTATGAACTGTTGTTACTCGTCTCATATTAAATTATTATTTCTTAGGTCAATAAGTACTTAGTTACTTAATATACCTAATGAAAATAGCAATAAAATTGTTGCAGTGTGTACTGAGCATGGTTTTCTATCTACTATTTGATAATATGTCAGCTCAAACTACACAAATGTAGCTAAGATTGTAGTGTATGAGATTTGAAGGCGAAAAAGTAATTCAAAATTGAAATTATCGCTTCGTTATATAGATTTCTTTGAGAAAATTTGACTCCCAAAAAGTTTCATTTGGTTGCCACCCATCCTCCATGTTTCGATTTCTGATCTGAAATATGACGGAAATTTTGTCTTCAATTTGGGATCTTTTTTGCTGTCATCCCGAATATTGTACTAGTTCACTTTACTATACAGAGGGTAATTAGCCCAAACATTTTCCCGTATTTTGAGTTCAAAATTTGCTACTGTTGGGATGGGGGTTCTCATTTCTCCAGATCCTTAAGAGATCTCGAGAATGAGCAATGAATGCAATATAAAATTCGGAATTTATGGCACTAGGTATTTAAAAATTTTTCCAAGTTTCAAAGAAGAAATTTTGGTGGGTGATGGGTACAATCCAATCGAGCTACTCATAAAGCCCTATAAAATGTGAAAAGTTCAAGCCTACTATATTCATGTACAATTTCAAAAATTTCAAAAACTAATTCTGCAACTTCATTTTTGCAGGCAAACTGTACGTTTATTATCTGTTTAAGCTTTCATATTATCAAATAGATAGAAATAAGTATAATTAGGTATAATTATAACATCCAAAAATTCAACATTCATACACTTGCGAATTATTCACTTTTCGCATTTTCAAATTTTCAGAACTAATGTACTTTTCCTCCCAAAAAACCCAGTTTGAGAAACAAGAAAAAAAAAACATTCAGAAAATGAGAATTTCTTTTAAATTTCACTACAAGTAAGACTATAATTACTGCTTTTAGTCGGATTTTCTTACCAATACCTACTATAGATTATATTTAGAGGTAAATTAAAATAAAATTCAAGTACTACGGTACTAATGAATTCCATTTAAGAAAAAAATACGAAAGGTGAGCATTTGAGGGAAGAGGAAAAGGAATACAAGATGATTTTTTTTTTTGAAATAGGGAAGGAGTTGGAGCTTATAATAGTAGCAAAATAACCTCAATATAATGTAGTATTCAACCTCCCAATTTAATTTTTTCAACAACGATAAAAGTTTATTAAAATTCCAGAAATTAAAAAAAAAGGTTGAAAACTTGCTGTAAGTTTTCAAAATTAATACCCTTTTTATAGAGGGTGTTCTGTCTCGAAAGGACAACCTCTGTACTACAAGTAATGCAGCTCCTATTATGATTATACAGAATGATTTGTATAATCTAAGTATTGCAGGGGCGGAGTTATGTGGATTTAAAATTTTATTTTTCAAAAAATTTTCAGTGAGTTTTGAACATTATTAAATCGAAGCGTTCATTTGGAATTTTTTTTTGAAGTAAAAAAGTACACCCTCTCCTTCTCTCCTTAACTTGACATGATTACATTTTTCCTGAGACGTTAAAATCAAATGAACAAAATGTTTGAAAATCGTTATTTTTCTTCTTAAAAACTTGAAAATTTGATGGTTGAGAAATATCTGTCTAAAAAGGGGGAATTCGTAATTTTAGAATATGTAAATATAAAAAAAATTGTATCTCCTTCTCTTCTACTAATTGCAGTCAATAAAAAACAAATCTGCATTTTTGAAAATCCGACTAAAAAAAATTATTCTTAAAAAAAACTCGTAATAAGATCAAATTAATTTTACATGTTTTGAAATCGAATCCATGAAATGTCGAATTTTTTAATAAATTACCCCTGTGTAAGTAAAATTAGTTGTAAAATATTTATACAGTGTGCTTCACTTTAACAGTACTTCCTTTGTACTACAAGTAGAGCAATTTGAGTTGGATGCATGTACAATGTTTTGCTTATTGTAATCTTTGCAGGCGCAATAGAAGAGCAAAAGAGTCACAAGACCCACAAAACTCAAAAGAGTCAAAAGACTTATTCCAGTCACCCAAAAGACTCGCAAGAGTATAAGAGTCAAAAATGTCACAAGAGTTGAAAGAGCCAAAAGACTCAAAATGGTCAAAGAACTCAAAATTGTCAAAAGACTCAAAAGGATCATAAGAGTAACAAAAGTCAGGAGGAATAAAATAGTCGAAAGACTCCAAAGAATCACTATAGTAACAAGAGTCAAAAGGCTCAAAAAAGTTACAAGACTAAAAAGACTCAAAAGAGTCACAAGATTCAAAAAAAATTGAAAGATTTAAAAGTCTCAGAAGAACGAAGGAGTCACAAGACTCAAAATCAATACAAAATTTTGTACTATTTTTCAGAAAAAATGTTTCAATGAAAAATTTTTTGGCAAAGAACGTATTCTTATTGAAAAATGCATTCAGTTTTATGTATTTTTTCTGAATTAGTTTAATATTTCAGCAAAAGCAGCTTTTTGGTAAAATTTATATTTCTAAGAAATTTTTTATGAATACTCAAAAGAGTAAAAAGACTCAAGAAAGTTACAAGACTGAAAACACTCAAAAGAGCCATAAGATTCAAAAAAATTGAAAGATTGAAAAGACTCAAAAGAACGTAGGAGTCAGAAGGCTCAAAATCAATATGAAATTTTTTACTATTCTTCAGAAAAAATTTTGCAAGGAAACATTTTTTTTGAAAAGAACGTATTTGTATTGAAAAATTTACTCAGTTTTCTGTATTTTTTCTAAATTAGTTTAATATTTCAGCAAAAGTAAGCAACCCTTTGGTAAAATTTATATTTCTATGAAAAAAAATCAAAAAAATTGTAACATGAATTTTTTCCAAAATTTTTAAATGATTTGGAGAAAATATAATCATACCAAGTTGTGAATGGTCCCTTATTAATTCAAGAAAAAGAAATTTTCCAATTGGATACTTATCAAAGCTTTTTTAAAAGTTGAGGGCAAAAATTTGAATTTTTTTATTCAAGATATCTTATGACCTTTTCAACCTTCACTTTCAATTTTTCTACGGTAAATCCTACACCATATACGTTATACTTCAGTAGAAATAGGGACGTGGCATGGGGGGGCATCCCGTCTTCCGCCAGCTTAGAAAGTTAGTAACAAACTTGTTCATTGTGAAAAATTGGCAAAAAATTAGTTAAGACAAAAAGAGAAAAATTGTGCCAACTGCACGAATCTACCAACATGAATTTAAAACTCTTAAAAACACAATTTTAGTGCCAAAAACCCCAATTTTTTCAAAATTTCACCCTCATTTTTCTTGGGCATTAAAATATTTATCGTTAATATCAATTGTATGAGCTTATGCCCCAAAAACAGTGCTTTTTACTCAACAGGAGCCATATATTTCACTTTGCAAAAAATGCTGGAAAAGTTGTAGATCTTAGTTCACAAATTTTTTATTTTCACTCTACCCCTCCCCCCCTTGAAGTTGGCTTCGCTTCAACCCTGAGTCAGACATCTCTAGCATTTTTAAATGAAAAGTTGGAAATTTTTGAAGATGACCACCGATTTTCAAGGAAAAAATTTCAGATCAGTGTATCTTTGCCCCGTGCAATAATTAGAACAGGCAAAACATTATACACACGTCAAACTTTAGTTGCTCTACTTGTGGTATGAAGGAAGTACTAACGAAGCGAAACACCCTGCATATGTAGGTAAATTATTGTTAGGTAGGTAAGCTTTAAAAAAGCAAAATAATGATACAATATCAGTGAAGTATTTCTGTATTTCTATTTTTAATAAAACAAACGAGTAAATATTTAGGTAGTAGGTAGAGGTACCTGGTCTATGGTAACTAAATTTAGACCAAAAAAATATTTAATTTTGGAATGTTCCAGTAGGTTGTTCTTTTTTTTTTTTTTTTTTAAATAAAGCGTTTTGACATTCATTGTAAAGTAAATAATAAAAAAAACTTTAGCTACACATACACCTACACCTATACGAGGGTACAACACCAAAAAATATATATATATCGTCACTTCACACCCACACATTTTAATCACATTCGAAATACGTTGAAAAAAATTGAAACAATAGGTACACAATGCTTGTCAACTTTCCCAAGACCTACCATTCACACGACGACAATACCAACAAATGAAAATTTTTTTATAGGTCCAGTTCTAGACATATCACACGTATACACAGTTTCGTACTCGATGAGACGAAAATTTGAAAATTTTTATAAACGAATCAAGAATTAACACGTTACGTCACGTCACGTCACGTCAGATACGTACTCAAACAACCAAACCATAACCATGCATAGAAAAAGGAAACAAAATGTAGAAATACTTCACCGATGTTAAAATTTTTCGTAAGAATAAAAAATTAAAAAAAATCAATTAGGTACCTTCCAAGTGGCAGCATTACGACGAAAATAACAAAACGTATTTTGAAACCAGTTGTAAATTTCATTCAATGTTAATTGCTTATCGGGCGATTCGATGATCGACTATAACGAAAAACAGAGTAAACAAAATTGCAACGTTAAAATAAGAAAATATGGGTTAGTGGTTGGTGAATTTAGACGTGGAAATTTAGTATATTTTTATTTTATAGTGTAACTCGTCGTCGGTGGTCGGTAATACAGAGAGCTCTCTCTTGTCACCGCATCGCATATACGACCGTTTAACGTAGCTCAGACACTTGTTGCTTTGCTCGTAGAACATTTCACATCGCCCTTCGTTTCTCGTTCGGTTTATTTTTGAAAATACTTACTCGTAGTTCATTAATCTTAATACCTCGGTGCTTTATACTCGCCGCCACGCCGCGTCTCGTCTCGTCTCGTCGCGCCGCGTCGCGTCTCATTCCAACAGTGTGCCTTCAATTTCTCAATGAAGACTGACAAATACGCCGGTATTTTTTTCTTATATCGCGAACAATGAGATATTTTCGATATGAGCTTTCATTGTGAGCTTTTACAGCGTAGCCGCGCTCGCCGTGTCGTGTCGTGTCGTGGTTTTCCATATTAATGGTGGTTTTTGTTTACTGTCGTATTTGCCTAATGCTTTTGTGTATAATATAGGCCTATATTATAGATACCGGTACGCGTATTTTAATCGCTGCTTCGCTTATAACCGCACTGCATCTCTACGTATACGTAGATAGAGAGCGGCTAGGTAGGTAGATATAGGTAGGATAACTATGCGGATTAATCGATAAATATGCAAATTACCTGTCTAATTAACGAAGCGTATGTAAAAGGTGGTCGTACATCTGCGCTTCGGTAAAACTCTCGGTTTCTATTGATTTCTGCAAAATTTATCGAAAAACAAAACATAGGCATCGTGTGTTTTACAAAATACGTAGATTATTCATATCGATAGGTCTTAATTATATAAGCAGGTAAAAATCTGACTTTAAAAAAACATTACACCGCAGTGTTTTTTCAGCCTGATTTTCATGGCATGAAGAGAATTGTTACATTCATGGAGGTAGAGGTAACGGCTGATTTTGGAGCGAATGGTTGAAAAACTCGAGTGTAGATTAAAAACACCTGCATTTCAAAATTTAATTTTTTAGTTCTATTAAGAGCTGGTGATGACCAAAAAGACTTGAAAAACAGTAAAAAACCATCATAAATTGTTTTGGCGCTGTGAGGAGAAGAGGGCTTAAAAAATTTCAGAAAATTTGGAAAAATAACGGATCATCTTAGAAAATTTTGGAAAACTTTGAAAAATAACAAAAATAACAAAATAATGGAAAAACAGAAAATTTTGGAAAATTTCCGAATATTTTGGAATAGTTTTCAAAATAACGGAAAAAACATTTAATTTCGGGAAATAATGAAAAATTTCTAAAACTTTATAAAAATAATGAACAAAACAGGGCGTAATAGTCTTAGAAATTACACACGCCCAGTATAATAATAATAAAAAAAAA
>FIZR01005057.1:0-17546 GCA_900060175.1 Ferrisia virgata
ATTAATTTCAAAACTCGAGTATAACCTGTTCTCCTTTTTTTTTTTTTTTTTTTTTTTTTTTTCACCGATTTCATTCTATATACAACGAACACAGCGGGTTATGTTTTTGGTTATTTTTTTTCCTCTTCATCTCTTTCTAATTTTTCGTTTCGTACATTTAGATGATATGCATATTGTGAGTGTACGTATACGTACACTCACAATATGCATAACACATCTAACGAAAGTATCTCCTCTCATAATTCACCTCGTGTGTAGAGAATTAACTGATTTTGATGGAAACGCGACCAGTTCAACGCGCTTTTGTTCATTTTTTACGCGTGTGTAAACGTACGATTAGATTTTTTATAACTGGCCAACAATTGCGGGTGAAGAGGGAAAAAAGGTACATATTTTGAAATATTTTAAAATTAATTTTTAATAGCTTGGTCACAGCGTGGAAATAAAAACAATTTTGAGAGAGAAGTTTAAATTTCGAAACATTCTGTAGGGTGTTTTTCAGTGGAATTCAAGTGTAATTTTTTTCGTTGGTACATAAAATTGCCCCAATTAAAAAATTAACACCAAATTCGTACTCAGCGGGTCAAATTATTCCGATCTAGATACCTTGACGTGGTAATTTCACGTAGAATTGAGATGAAAAATTGTGTTTCGAAAATTTTAACAAACTAATCGATAAAGGTGTCTAGTTCGCGTTGAATTGACTTTCTGAAAACGAATTTATGATCAGCTTTTTTGTTAGTTGACTCCTGAGTTGAAATCTCATAGTAGGAAGTTTTGCGCCTTTAACTCAATTCAGAGATGAAGCTATGAGCTTCCGAAGTAGGGTCAATTACAACAAAAGAGTGTAATTTTCCGCCATTTACAAGGGGGGAGGGTGAAATCCTGCTTATAGGGCTAAAAAGGTGCAGATTTCAGATTCTGTATTTCTTTAGTCCGATCTCAGACCACTTTGAGCCCTCGAGGTTGGCCATGGAGGTGTTTAAATCACCAAATATATAAAAAAAATTTAATAAGTGATAAATTGTACGACTAAAAACGGTGAAATGCCTTAAATGCAATTTTTTGAACCTTTCAAACTTGGTATTTCGCCAAGTTTTGCCCTCGTACTGGGTACATCTACGATGAAAAATTACTTTTTAGCCTGATTTCCCAAGTCATATTGTCAATGAAAACCAGGCTATTACAATGTATCGAGCAACGATGGATGGATGGGGGGGGAGGAGGATATCAACAAAATTCGTTTTGGGGTCCTAGAAGACCATTGAGACGATTTTTAGCCATGTCAGATATTTATTTATTCCGCTCTCAAAATTCAATTATACCTCAATTTGAGGGAGGGGTGCTGAGGGGTCAAAAACGCAAAAATTGGCCCTTTTTAAGCCAATTGATAGAGAATCAAAAGTTGTATAACATATCCAAAAATTAACTTCCTAAGTCAATTAGGAGAGGAGATATGGGGGGTTTCCCCTTTTATAACATTGAAAAAGGGCTGTTCCTCCTCTGCATTAGATGTATATGAGTGGGGATGACTTTGGGTCAAAATTCAATTATACCTCAATTTTAGGAAAGGGGTGCTGAGGGGTCAAAAACGCAAAAATTGGCTCTTTTTAAGCTAATTGACAGAGAATCAAAAGTTGTATAACATATCCAAAAATTAACTTCCTAAGTCAATTAGGAGAGGAGATATGGGGGTTTTCCCCTTTTATAATCTTGAAAAAGGGCTATTCCTCCTCTATCTCCCAACCAAATTGAGTTAGGAAGTTGAAATTTGATATATGTACCTTTAGTTGGTGCCCTAGATTTGCCTTCCGGGGATTTCGACTTTTCAGCCCCACTTTACCCCTTCAAACCACCAAATATATAGTTTTTTGATCGTTTTTTCTAATTTTTTGATTTTGTTCCTTGCATAACTCTCCTCCGAATTGAGCTAAGTAGTTAAAATTAGTTATTATCATTTAGTAGGGGCCCTGGATGTGCCTTTGGGGGGAGGGGGTCTCGACTTTTTAGTCCCAGTGAACCCTTTCTACCCGCACGGTTGATTAGGAAAAAAGTAAAAATCGAACCTAACTAGAAGGTATGATGGACTGAAAAGTGGAAACCCATAAAGGGCACGTCAATGGTAACTACTAAATCAATATCAAATTTCCGACCCTTAGCTCAATTTGGCAGGATGGGGAACTGGCATAGTAGGCAAAGAATGAATTTTTTTCCAAGATGAAGAAAGGGGAAACCCTCTACATCTCCCTTCCTAATTGACATGAGAAGCTAATTTTTGGATATGTTATAATCCTGTATCAATTGTTTAAAAAACGAAAAATTTTCACGATTTTTGCTCTTTAGCATGCCCCTTTCTTCTTAACTTGGATATGACTGAATTTTGACCCAAGGTCATCCCTACTCATATATACCTAATCTGTCAGCACACTACGCCTATTACTCAAATGTGAGTGATTTTGATTCATATGAAAATGAGTAAATAATTTTAGTCCTTGGGGGGGGGGGCATTTTTCAGATACTTGTTTGACATGCTTATAAATGGTCTTGATAGCTTTCTGGGATCTTAAAACGGATTTTGTTGACATCCTCCCTTCCGCATCTAGCATAAGTCGACGACAAAAGGAACTTGATCTAAAAATGTTTTTGCTCAGTTAAATATGTGCCTAAAAGTTAATACTTTAAAATTAGTTCTCAAGCTGGCAACACTGATATGCGAAATTTCCGACTATATTGACTCCAATCCACTTGCCTAGGCTAAACAAAATTTTTAGGCTGGTACTTCACCAAAAAGAAGCCCTTTCTTCATTTTTTTTTTACTATACTTGTAAATTAATCAGAACAGAGATACGGTGAAAGTATATTCTTGACTAGTAATTCATAGTTGAAAAATTGGGATAAGGGCTTCTAAAATTTATACCTGATACGATTAAAAAAACAGCAAAAACGTACGTTCATTTTTTAAGCAACAGTTTCCAGTATACATTCGATCAATGACGTAGTTAAAAAAGTTTACAATCCACTACTACACTCAGTTGAGGACGAGAAATTTTAAGAATTTTTTTATTTATGCTAATTTTCTCCCATAATATTCTATCTTATTTTTTCAGAATTTTTCGCTCGCTTTGCTCAAGCATACTATTCAAATCAATTTTCTAAATGCAGACCTCAAAAAAAGGTGTTTTTTATACCACAAAAATTTTATCAAAAAATAAGATCTCATCCAACTACACAGAAGAAGTGTAGCCCCCCTTTTGTTTAACGAGTGATGGAAATTTATAGAGATTCATCTTTCACATAGTCAAGTTCAAACCTCTCCGCCAAACAATTTTCTCTGAATTGTTGCTTGAAAAAAACAGTAAAATTCAACATTCAGAGTTTTGAAATGCGTTTGAATATTGATTTTCTGACCCTTTATGCTCAAAATTAAAATTAAAATTGAAAAAAAAAATCTTAGCGATTCCCTTCTTCTCCAAAAACCGAGCATAGTTACGCCACTGATACAGAATGGAAGTCTCAGTTGGAATGTTTTAGGTGCGAATATGTGTGCTAAAGGAGGGGGGGGGTCCATGAGAACGATCAGATATCACGTGCTTGTAAAATTCTTCAATTCCATATACCATATACCTTTGAGAAAATCTTCCAGAGACCGGGGGAAAAAAACCAAGAAAACAATAACAAAATTAGACCATAAAGTTCTTCACCTTAACCCACAAATGCCGGTCAAAATAACGCCTCTATACCCGGTGATAAATTCAAATAAAATGTTTGCTCGCATAACCGTCATTTTTTTTTTCTTTCGCATATGTACGATCAACGAACGACCTTATAAATTTAATACACGGACACGATATTTCGTCCATAAATTACGCGAACACACCGCACCACGCCACATATCATACCAGACACTGCAACGACGACAGGACGGAGATGCAAGGGGGGGAATCTTATACTGTAAGAGTTAGATACACGTATATGGAGTTTATTTCCGGATTGTCGAGTAATTCAGCTCGCCAAAGAAGAACACTCGTACGCTGTAGAGTATGAGATTCCTCATTACGGGTACCTATGTGTACTATGTAGCTTACTGGTATATATACTTTGTCACAGACATATATATGTATATACCTACAACACGATATAGGTAGAGGTACAACCAAGCCTCCACTCGAGTACTGTACACAGCGTTGACAGACAGACAAATTAAATGCAACTGAGAACTAAACATTGCTAGATTTTTAGCAGACGACGACGCTTTAATATATTTCAGATCTCGTTAGGCACGGTCTACTTGCATCGTCATACCAAATACCACCCTTTAGTTCCTGTATTTTTTGCTGCCACTTTTACAAAACTATATTTAAAAATTCTCGTCGTCGTCAACTGGTCTGCACGTGTTCAACACTCGTTCAATCGGGGTAGAAATTTTTGGTAACGCGAAATCCATAGCCCATAGCTCGCAGTATGGGTTCATTTCCGGAGGCCAGCTCCCAATACGCTAGTAGACTACGTACACCTGTAGCTAAATCATCTACGTTAGTAAAATATAGTTAGCCTTGCCTAAAGTTCTCAATATTATTTGGAAATATTTCAATGTTTTCCTTTCGTTTAATATACTTCATTATTTGGTCTCGAGCTTAGGTATAGATACGTATAATTGCATGGTTTATAATGCTAAAGCGTATACGTGTAATAGGGTATATTTTCATCTCATCTCATCTCACATTACATAAGGTAAACTATAAAGTGCAGCAGTTTATTTTGAAAAGCAACGAGCAAATATACTATACAAAACGTTTAAGGACGACAAAAAAAAAAAAAAAAAAAAAAAAAAAAAAAAAAAGCCAACGAAAAACAACAACGTTTGTAATTCATTTAAGATCGCTATCAGAAGCACGAGGAGGACATGGATTTAAAGAATACGAAGAAGAAGCACCATCAGAGCAGCAATAAGAAGACGAGCAGCAAGAAAAAACACACTAACGGCCAGCCAGACGCAGAGAATATGTCAGATTCTCTTACAAGAAATTCAGATTCACATTCTCGAATCTTAACTAGCCAGCGCAAACACATTTGCATAACAAAGCATCACTAACCGACGACGTTCTCATTCCACCTCCTATGCCAATACTTCAAACGTCTGCATATTTACTCCATATTTGGGGAACATTAATATATAATTTATACGCGGTACTCATTAACATAAACGGTGAGGCGTCCATGTTACATAAGTGCCATGTGACGTCCATAACCATAATGGTTATCGCGCTTCGAAAATATCATATACATAGACGAGCCAGGTACTATCTCATATACATAGACATACATATTATAATATACAATAACCTGTACCTAATGTGTGTTGGAAAAGCAAAATTGTCCACCAATATGTGTCTGTATTTATATATATATATATTTTTTTTTTCTACTCCTTCTCAACTGGGACGACAAATTTCATTTTTGAATGACGTAGTTCGATTTACCATATAATAAACCTATATGTTGACGTTTTTTTCTACCATTTTTGACACTTTATTTTTTACCATGACGAACACCTCAATCATGTTGGTAATCTAGACCAGTGAAATGTCACAAGAATTTACTACTTTTCTTTTTTTTCGCATCGTACATCACAGGTAGGGTTCTCGGAAATATTTATTTATGGTCCACGAGTACGTACTTACTGAATAATTACTAGGTTTCAAGTCCGAATTACGATAAGATACTGCAGGGTAGAAAGGTACACGTCCTTGTGGTAAATAAGCTGTCATCGGTCAATTCTTAAAATACAGCACACCATAGTTTACGAATTGGTAAGCATATTTTGGAGTACACGAAGCTACCACTTTGAAATTGGCTGTATGATTTCAAAATACGTAGTATAGCACACAATACAGAAGGAATAAGCAATTCGAAATGCAATAATTACAAAAAAAATCGAATTTTGGGCCAAGTTTACCTTCACTTCTGTGTATCTAATCCAACGCTAAACCGAGCTTATTGGCCAAATTTGAACAATTTAGGTTAATACGGAGCGGAGTAAATAAATTTTAGTCTTCGGTGAAAAAAAAAATAAATAAATTACCACCCCTTACTGTAGCAGAAGTCCAAATTTCATCTGTGATGTTTTTTAACATCCAGAATTTTGAAAAATTGTTTAGCATCTTTCATAACATTCAACTTTTTTTGTCAAACATAATCCAACAGTTGATGGTCCAGATTTGCCATCACTTGATCATTAGGAACTGCTGATCAACAGTGGACCGTCAAAAAGTGACCAACAACAGTGGACCATCAACATTTGTACCATCAAGATTTGGACTGTGAAGAGTTGATAGTCTAAATCCATAAACACTTGACCATCAATAGTTGATAGTCAACTGTGGGCTGTCTACAGTTGACCATCAACAGTGAATCATCAAGACCAAGATTGTCAACTCTTGATGGTTCAAATCCATCAACACTTGACCATCAATAGTTGATAATCAACTGCGGACTGTCAAAAAATTACTGTCAATAGTGGATCACCAAGATCTAGACTGTCAACTCTTGATGGTCCAAATCCATCAACACTTGACCATCAATAGTTGATAATCAACTGTGGACTGTCAAGAGTTGACCGTCAATAGTGGATTACCAAGACCTAGACTGCCAACTCTTGATGGTCCAAATCCATAAACACTTGACCATCAATAGTTGATAATCAACTGTGGACTGTCAAGAGTTGACCGTCAATAGTGGATTACCAAGACCTAGACTGCCAACTCTTGATGGTCCAAATCCATAAACACTTGACCATCAATAGTTGATAATCAACTGTGGACTGTCAAGAGTTGACCGTCAATAGTGGATCACCAAGACCTAGACTGCCAACTCTTGATGGTCCAAATCCATAAACACTTGACCATCAATAGTTGATAATCAACTGTGGACTGTCAAGAGTTGACCATCAATAGTGGATCACCAAGATCTAGACTGCCAACTCTTGATGGTCCAAATCCATAAACACTTGACCATCAACAGTGAATCATCAAGATCAAGGCTGTCAACTCTTTATGGTCCAAATTCATCAACACTTGACCATCAATAGATGATAATCTACTGTGGACTGTCAAAAAATTACCGTCAATAGTGGATCACCAAGATCTAGACTGTCAACTCTTGATGGTCTAAATCCATCAACACTTGACAATCAATAGTTGATAATCACCTGTGGACCGTCAGGACTTGACTGTCAATAGTGGATCACCGAGATCTAAACTGCAAACTCTTGACAGTGCAAATTCACCTACACTTCAACATCAATAGTTGATGGTCAACTATAGACTGTCAGGAGATGACCATCAATAGTGGATCATAAAGATCTGGACTGTCAACTATTGATGGTCCAAATCCATCAACACTTTACCTTAAATAGTAGACCATCAATATCCAAACTACCAACATCTTGAACGTCAATCTGAATGTTAAGAAACAAATGCTAAGCAAATTTTCAAAATTCTTTGTTATGACTTCCCAGTTCCAGCCAAAGTCCAAATTTCACCCAAAGTGAAATAATTTGAAAAAAATTTGTGATTTCTTTTTAAAATTAAAAATTTTGAAAATCGTTTAGCATTGTTTTCATAACATTCAACTTTTTTGTCAAACATAATTCAACTGTTGACGATCCAGATGTTACGAGCCAAGAACAGTGACCATCAATGGTGAAACCATCAACATCCAAGCCATTAAAATTCAATTAATTCGGATTTTGATGATCAACTGTCGACAGGTCAGCCGTGGATTGCGCTATTATACATCTTTTGTTGTAAATATTCAGTATTTTTTGCATGCAAAGAGTAAACCTTGATACTTCCTTATCATCCGTCGTGGTTCAATATACTTTCATCGACAATATGACATAGGAAATTAGCCTACTTTCTCAAGGCTATGAGGGGATTCAATGAAGCCGATAAATCTTGACCAATTACAGGCACCGTTACAATCCCTATCAAATGGGCACACAAATTTCAACCCTCTGGGAAATGAGGAAATCTTCCTTGAAACTATAATTTCAAAGCTATAAGGGAGTGCAATAGGACTGAAAAGACGAACGCTCCAAAAAAAAAAACATATTTAGGATCCCTACCAAGCTTATGTATCAAATACCAACTTCATAGCTCTATTCGGAGGCGAGGTATGAGTAGAACTGTTTTTTTTCAAAGTCGAAAAAGAGATCCCCCTGCCCATATCCCCCTTCATCATTGAAGTATGAGGCTGATTTTTAATATAATATGCTACTTTTTATTCGATTCTCTAATCAACGTTTTAAAAATTGGCAATTTTTACCATTTTGGTCTCTCAGCTTCCCTTACTTTGAATTTGAACCTGGCTAAATTTTGAGTCAAGATCCTCTGGTAATCTACGTCTATTTGCCAATTTTGAGCGATTTCGGTACGTATCGATCAAAGAAAATGGTTTTCGATTTCGGTGAAAAAGGAATAGATGAATAAATTAAAACAATAAATATCTGACATGGTCAAAACCGCCTTAAATGGTCTTCAAGAGCTCCAAAACGGATTTTAGTACCCCTACCCTGCATACATCATCCTCCATAGATCAACAGTTCACAGTAGTCAGATTTTCACCGACAAACAAGACATGCAAAATTAGGCTAAAAAAGAAGGTTAAATATTGACTTATTTTGGTACCAATCTTGGATGACGAATAAGAAGACTTGACATATCTCTAACAGGAAAACAGTCGAAAAATGTATTCCTGAGACCTTTATGGTCGGCAATGCACCCCAAATTATCCGATTGAAGAAGTGAACATATACCATATGCAAGTACACAAAAGAAAGCGCACTGCAAGACGCCAAAAGCTATTCAAGAAATTAGATTCTGTGTACTTTAGGTATAAATTTATGCAGTAATCCCATTTTTGAAAATTAGCAAACTTTGAGTCTGTTTTGCAAGTTGAAAAAATTGAGTTAGATAGCTGAAATTCTTACCACATCATTTTGAAGTCTTTCGCTACTATTCTAACCTAGCCATTTACACATTTGAAAAAAAAAACAAAATTCCCTCCCCTCCCCCCCAATCTAGTAAGTACCTTACTTCGAAAATGAAAAACAACGTCGATATTTTCGCGACAAGGATAAGAGACAATAACTGAATGACGACGCTGCAATTTGGTAAATTTTTTGAAAAACAATTTTCACCTCTTCAGACGCAAGTAATTATTCGTACAAAAACACGACATTAAAAACACCGACATCTGACTAGCTAAATTTCGGGCATAAACATGCGAACGTTTAGTTCACCCACAGACACGTGCGAATAACACGAAACCAATTAAAAACGAATACCAAACCGAAAAAAAAAAAAAAAAACAACGTATTCGTATGTACACAGTATACACTACACAACGCAGGAATTTAAATTCACCTGTATAAGAGCATGTACAGTATATAAAATAAATCCTAATGGCTACTCTTCGTAGTAGAATAAATACCTAAAAATATATAAATACCTACTACGGCAAACAAAAAATTAATTAAAATCTTTGCACGCTTGACGGATTTTCCTCAGGTAGGTATACTCTCGATAACATTACGCCTAAATACCCAAGTATACGGATAGGAGAAGAAGCAGACACACATACCATGCATCAACTCCGAATATTAATCCCAATAGGTATATAGTATTTTATACATCAACATGAGATTGTTCGATTCTGCGATGTAATGTAATTTTTTTCAACCAAGCTGCAGACGTTATCCGAAGGTAATCTGCGATACGTATATGATTCCAAATTATCAGATAGATTCTCTCGTTCGACGTGTGTCGTGTTGAATAAACGTTGCAAGTTTATTCTCGCGGTTAGTATCGGTATCAGGTACTGTAGGCGTACAGATGCACACACACACACACACACATAGTAGACCAGAAGGGTGTAAGTATACATCGATTCTCAACGCCGGTAATTCTTTAAACTAGCAACTTGTCCGGCACGACTGCTGCGGTGTTCGAGATAAATCACACATGCGAAATTTTTTACGGCTTCTTGTTTTGTTTTTTGTTTTTATTTTTATTATTTTTATTTTTTTTTTTAATAAAACATTTCGTTAATTTATCCTCGATTGTATTCGTTCCGCTATAAATTCGGCTCACATGTCAAAATCCTTTTTACTTCGCCATAGCAATGGAACGAACGACTCGACGTAACGTTCGAAGAAAATAAATAATGATTTATTCGATCGCGAGATGGTTTTTTCTTTTTTTTTTTTTTACATATATACAACAGCATCAGCACCATTGTATACACATACACGTGCTGCTGTGCGCTGTGTGTTGTTCTGCGGGCAACAGCTTATAAAAGTAGTATCTTAATTTATCCGTTTAATTGATAGATTAACGACCAAACAAATATAACCGGCAAGCGATTTTTTTAAATTTTCGTCGTATAAATATCGCCATTTCGAGCGAATTACTCGAAATACAGAGAGAAAAAAAAAATACGATCGACGATCGTCTATCGGCCGTACTGGTCGTCTCTATGTCTGTCTTAAATCTCGTCATTTAGCTGCGGCCGGCAATGTCAACCCAGTCGGAAACCTGATCGGCCAAGCCAGATAATATGATTGAAAAATTCGTCGTCACTCGTACCCAGCATCACCGCCGGTACACAAACTACACACGGTACGTATAAATATATCCAAACGATGAAATATTTAAATGGAATTCGTGTTATTTTTCATTAAAATGGTTTTCATATGCGCGATTATACTTGTACGATAATCTCGTCTCGTCGCTTCAACTACCTACCCAACTATCTATATACCTACAGCAACATATAAGTAAATATAGTCAATTCGAAAAATGCAGAAGATGGTTTACATCGGAATGAATTTTTTTTTATTTATTTATTTTTTTTTCAAACAAACATTCAGTTGCGGTTTGATTTTTAATCGTGTAAGGTGAGTTGAGGCCTAGGCGCAGGCCGTTTATAAACATGTTTGTAGGTAGATGCGCGTGCGTCTCATATTGGTAGGTATTTTTCGTTTAGATAGCGTATAAAAAAGGTTATTCTATAAGGAATGAAATTCATTTACTAACGCATCCGGAAATACCTACCAAGTTCGAAATTTACCTTAAATGTAAAAAATATGCATAACACGAGTACGCCGCCGCCTTTATAATATACCACGCGAAGAATGCTACGCATGCGTATCATATCGAGCGGTATGCGCGCGCAAACTCGTGCCTACATAGCCTAAATACGTTCCTCTGACGCATAGTTTTTGAAAACGTACGCTAATCGAAGTTCAACTTGAATCTAGTTCACATTTTGACCTACTCAATTGGCACAATGATCTTTGCAAAAAATCGTATAATTTTAATCAAACTGATGATCAAAACGTGATCGATTTTCGACATATTCAACCAAAGTAGTCGATTAGATTTCGCGTACAGATCACACCCACGTACAGAAATGTGAACAGAGGACAGCATCCCAGAACTCGAGTCATCCTTACAGAAACACATTTGAATTCCGTAACCTAATTTGAGAGAGAAAGAGAGAGAAAGACCTGAGAAACTAAGTTTTTTCGAAGTTGAATATGTGGTAAAACGCCCACATCCCCTCTTCATAATTGACGCAGGGGCTGATTTTTGGACAAATAAGTCAGTCGTTGAAGAACTGAAGGAGCCAGCAAAACTGAGCGTTCTATGCGAAAAGCGCATCTTTGGAGACATAGCCAAAAGGAACGAAAAGGAACTAGAGAAGGACATTCTCTTTGGCAAAGTAACTGGCTCAAGAGGTAGAGGAAGATCTCCTACCAGATGGGCCAACACAATAAAAGCGCGAATGGGATCACTCGCTTGGACAGTGAAGAAGGCGCAGGGCCGTGATGAATGGTGTATTTTGTTGGCAGCAGTACGGTCTTGACGACTGTTACCTCTTCATTGACCACCTCCCTTGAATTCAGATATGACTGAATTCAAACCAAAAGTAAGTCTCACTCATACATCTCCAATTAGACATCGATCTAAATCTACTGGTCAAATTTGGGTAACTTTAGTTGGTTTCAAGTCGAAAAATGATAGTCAGACTTTGGAGTGAAAAATGAAGAGTAAAAATAGATAGAATAAACATTTGACATGCTTAAAAGTTCTCCAAATGGTCTTCGAAAGCACCAAAAAAACCGTTCGATATCTCCCCCCCCTCCGAATTTGATGTACGTCAATAGTTCATAACAGCGAATGGAAAATTGGTCTGAAAACGTGTAAAACATAAAACAAATATGCAGTAAGCTCGGATTTTTCACATTATACATTTAAAATCGTTAAAAAATGCATTAAAAAATTAAATTTTACGCGACAAAAAAAAGAAATAGGTAAAAACAATTAGAAATGCGTGTAAAAATACAACGGAAATCGTTCAAAATTTCTTTTTAGAGCTCAAAAAACCGTACCCCTGTTTTCAAACAAAAAAGTTCGAAATGCTGGAAAAATTTTTCTAAGTGAGTCACAAGTTGCAAAAAATTCAAAACAATTCTCAAAAAAAATGTAAAATGATGTAAAATTTATGCAAAACACTATTTTGCGGTTCAACAAAAGGAAAAATCAACGAAATGATCCAGAAAATTATTTAAAATTGAGAAAAAATTCTTCATAATGTCATTTTACAACTTGAAAACACAACCCCCCTCCCTTTCCCACTTTTTTTCAGAACAAAAAAGTGTAAAATAAAAAATTGTTCTGAATATAATTTTACAAGTCAAAAGTCGTAAAAATTCAAATAAAACCTCCAAAAAGAGATTCAAAATGATGGAAAATTCATTTAAAATATCATTTTACAATTAAAAAAATTCAACTTCCCCCCCCCACACCCCAAAGTAGAACAAAATGAAGGAAAAATGGTTACGAATGTCATCTAAAAGCTCAAAATATGCAAAAAAATCAGAACAAAACTCATCAAAACTAAACACAAAATGATGAAAAAATCGTCCAGAATGCTATTTTACAATTCTAAACACTCCAAAAATTCAAAAAAAAACATTATTATTACCTATTTAGAGCTTTAAAAAAAGCAAAAATGGTTCAAAAAATGTTATCAAACGAATCAAAAACTGCCAAAATTTTACAAAAATCATTAAAAAAATGCAAAATGTAGAAAAAACTGTACAGAATCTGATTTACAGCATGAAAAAAGAACATTAAAAAAAGTGTAAAATTATGAAAAAAATCGTTCAAAAAGTCATTTGATGACATTTCCCATGCAAAATGACGGAATAAATCATTCAAAATGTCATTTTACGCCTTAAACATTGCAAAAAACCTACAGAAATACATTCTAAAAAAAATATTTCTACGCTCAAAAGTGTAAAATGATGAAAAAATCCATCAAGAAACTTTAATATTTACTTTTAATCAAGAAGAAATCATTTAAAATATGATTTTAAAGCTTAAGAACTCGAAAAATTCGTAAAGAGGTTTAATATTATCCTAAAGGTTTTAAAGTTATGAGCAAATCGTCCTGAAAAATCAGAAAAAAAAAATCTTCAAATAACGATAATTCTTCATCATTGACGCAAAATTATTGAAAACAAAAAAAAATTCACTCAAAATGCCTTTTCTAGATTGAAAAAACCTGATAAAAACGAGAAAACTCTCTACAAATTGCCAATTTTTTACTTTAAGGATGCAACAAGAAAAAAAAATCGCTCAACGTTGATTTCAGTCTCTGGATACTTAAAACAAGAAAGAAATATTTAGAAATATCACTCAAAATGACATCGTGAAATTCTTAATACTTAAGAAACGAAAAAACCCTTCGAAAATCTCTACACTTTCGAATTTTAGATGCAAAATTAGTAGCAAACTGATAGGTTACCTTTACTTGGGTTACTGTGGGCTTCTCGTACAGTTACATGCGGATATTATGGGAATATAGGATCTACATAGCCCTCAATTCGTGACTTTTTCATGTCTGTGCTAGTTCATTATGGACAATAAATAATGATTTTCTCTCTTGTTGTATCTTCGGGGAAGTTTTTCTAATTTGCCTTTAATTCGTCAACATTCAAAAATCATACTTTTTCAGCATTTTCACTTTTCTCTGGGACGTAGCGAAGCCAGCCAGCTTCCATTCAGCGGGAGGGTATGTAAAAATGGAAAATTTACCAACTGAATTCTATAAATTTTATAAATTTTCTTTACAAAGTGAGAAACAGGAGTCTTATTGGGGTCGAAGCTTACAAAAATAAAAGAAGTAGTAGATATTCGAACGCCCAAGTGAAGCGACGGAGAAATTTTGAAAAAAAAAATCGAGTTTTTTTAATAGTTTTAAAATAAGTTTGTTGGATCTTACAGTTGGTATAATTTTTACTTTTTTTTCTTGCAACCAACTTTTTCGCTAATTTTTGACGATTTACAAATTTATTCGCAACTGCCCTTTCCTTTCCACAACGTCTCTGATTTTTCCTTATCACCGTTATCAAATCGTGAACATACTTGAATTTTTTCACTCTTATCTTATCAATATATCTGTCGAATAATTTCCTTCGGTATCGAGCCGACAAGGAACTTACTGACTCGGCCAACAAATTTTTAGAAAATTATTTCACATCATTAGGCATATGACTCATTACTTTGACCGACCGGAGAGCCACGCTACAGCAGACTTGTCAATCATTCGCACGTTCGTTCATTTACCATACCGACACATGTAGTCCGCATCGCATCCTTATTCAAAAACTTCAAAAGGATGTAAGTACTGTGTGGGCCTATTTACAAATTCAACAATCCAATTAGCTGATCCATTTGACAATTATATTACGACCTATTAACTACGGTGCTGCGCTACTCAATCGTTAAAGAATTTCATTCGTTACTAGATCCACGACGCGACACCTTTATTACATTCATTATTCACTTGTTCGCGATCCATCTCACCAAATCGTCGATCACTGTGTATCAATCATACAGTTGCGATAAAGTATCGCCACTACTTTATATGCTGCGGTTATCTATACGTCCACGTATAGCCCATAACAATCAACAAATCTATCTGCGCGCGATGGTCTCGGTGCGGCTCATTCGAACATCAGATATCCATCTGCGCTCGAGCTGGCAGCATCAGTTGGCAACAGTCATTGTGATTTTCTCACCATATGTGTGTGTACTTGTACTACACGAGAACTCGTACAATATACCACCACACTCTTGAAATAGTATAGGTACGCTGAGCACACTCCATTAATTATCTTCTATCGCGCTTGTACCGGGCTATTTAGCGTAGATATTTATACGGTTTACGCGATGGCTGCCTCCGTCCAGTCTGGTCAGGTCCGGTTATTTGTCAGTTATTCAATTGGTCACGCCGCACCGCCGTGTAATCTGTCCATATTTTGTTTTTACTTCGTCTCGTGTACTCAACGTGCTTCTTACCTCTAAATTCATCAATCAAATTTTACCAAACGGAAAAAAAAAACGATCAAGTCAACGGAGAGGGGGCCAGGCCACTATACGCAGAGTTTTTAAACTCGTCTTCCATAAACCAAACGCTGAAACGTTCAGACTGCTACACATATGCGTATCTTCGTAATAAGTCAACCTTATTCGCTGGCCGGTTCACTGCAAAGCCTATTAAAACAATCAAGAGGAATCCCACGATGGGAATTTGTTGCTCGGTATAATTTAAACTCGTCATTAAAGCCATAAACAACTCGCGATCTAATCGCAGCTCCTGGATACCGCGCGCAGATATACCTAGCATTTACCTACTAAGATGTGGTAAAGTTAAAGAAGCACATCCTCTATAGCATTATAGGCATATAAAATATGGTAAACTTGTACCTCGGCGTATACCCTATTTGCCTTATACACTAATAAAACGTGTCGCATTTTGCGCGATTAAAACTACATTTATATAATTTCTTAAACACCTTCGCTTTTCTCAAGCAGATAGCTGAGAGTATTGGATTTTATAAAAACAACTATCTCGCAGCCATGCATATGGATATACCACAGACTGACCATGCACAGAGGGTGTATAGAAAATCGCCATCTCGTTTCAATCAAATACCTATTCCTATTCTGCATGTTTTCGTTCCTTTTTTTGGGGGGGGGGGGGGGGGGACGATCCGGCCCGCCTGCGAACCACTGTCATCGTCATTTGTCTACGTTCGAGATGAAAATACACATAAATCAGCATTACAATATTTTGTATATACGTAATATTTCCTGTTAATCATTCGAACGTGGTATGGTTTTTAAGAATCAAATGACTACACAGCATCCTCGGTCTGTGGTCGTCGGTCGGTCGGTATATACCTCTACGCCAAGCCAACACATATCGAAGACGAAGGAAAAAAAATAAAAAAATAAAAAATAAAAATAACACCGTAGCGGATTTTTTTCTTCCTTTCGCGCCCCTCCCCTCCCCTCTCACCCACCCCTCGCTTTCATTCTTTATATACCTTTGCTACCTCGCTCGCTGTATCATTCGGTTCATTTCTTAAATGGACGTCGAATGGACGCGGCACTTTAATTCCAACTTATATAGCGGGTCGTCATTAAACGAGAGAATTGGTTACGATCTGGTCGCGGACAAAGAGGGGGCACAGGTCAGATTTTTTAAACCTTAAAACTCGACGGGGGGCATCAACTATGACAGGTCTGTTATTAATGAGAAGGATAAAGAAGCGGAGATATTTTTTTTTTCCTGACCGCTTGCGTTCGCTATGTGCTGTGTGTGAGCTTCAATCGTCCGCGGAATTCGTTTGGCTAGAAGCCATCGTGCCTTCTCCCGTCCCTTCGTCGCTACGCCAAATCGGTGAATATTATACATATATATATATTTTTTTTCTACTCCTAATCTCATTTCTCCTGCTCGTATACTCACTTAATACTATACACGAGTACCTGGTACTTAGACCTAGCCACCTACCTCCATCCTTCGTTACGGTCTCGTAACAATTATATTTTATTTAATGTCGAACGAGGGAGGTAAAGGGTACCGGTATCGCGCGATGATCGAATAAATTTAAATATAATGTAATATAATATCATAAACGAATGAAGGTACTTGAACTTGGGCATACTCTATAATGTAGTTGGGTGCTTGAGAAAATATGCGTAAAATTTTGCTAATTCTTATTCCTTTTTCTTTTTGGATGGTCGCCTTTCAATCCGCCAAGACACAGGTGTCTATTATTTAAAGTAGGTACTTTCATTTAATGAGATTTGCTCGACAACGCTTGAAAGCCTCAGACCATTTTGCATTCTCGTTTCGACAGTTATAAGTCTATACGATCTAAACACCAAAAAGTGCTGCAGAAATTGAATTCAGCGTTCTTTTTTGAGAACCAAAAAGACGAGTTGCCAAAATGTCCGCACTGTCTGCCTTATTCGAAAAAAAACAGTTTCACAATACAAAACGAAGCTAATTAAAAACCCTAAATTCAATCCATCCAGATCCCTATTACTCCAAACCTATAAATCACTTGTCCGTAGTAAACTGGATTATGAATGTCCTGCTTTCAATAATGCATCAAACAAAGC